>JANTQH010000102.1:0-136989 GCA_032988465.1 Onygenales sp. PD_10
AGAAAAAGACCCTGGGGGTTTTTTTTTTTTTTTTTTTTGTCGATTTTTTTTTTGTTTTGCGCTGTCGATTAAGTTGTGGCATGCGAGCGGGCGGGATGCGAGACGAGCTACGAAGTTGATTTTTTTTTTTTAAAGTCTGTTCGTTTGGGGGGAGGGAGGATCGTTTATGAAATGACTGAATGAATGAATGGATACGTGGGCACATGCGTTTACCCCCTTTCTGGACGATTTCAATCGAGAACAAGAGCATTCCCTCGCTATCGAATATCATCTACCGACACTATCTACCTACCTCCCTTCGGCTGTGCTACCGAAGATTCGATAAAAAAACATACCCGAAAAACGAAAAATTCGTCCATTGATATTTATCTACCGATACACCCAGCCTTGCTCGCCATTACCCTGCTATCTTTTTTCCATCCGGGTTCTCTTTTCCTTCATATCATCATTTCATCTCACATCATATCATACCATATGCCATCAATCCCCCAACATCCTGACACCAGTCCTCCAATAGCGGTTGTTCCTTCTTGCATTTTTTGCCTCTGTCTCTCTCCCTTTAACTCCATATCTATTACCATCTCTCTCACTCCGTATCCATGTACTGGTTTTGTTTCCTGGCGGCATTTTAATTTTTTCATCATTATTATTATCCCTCATCTCCTTGTCTTATTTTCCTAACCCCCATTCTGGTCTCAATTGTTTCCTGCATAGATATACCTACGTACCTCACCTAACCTCTCCCTCCCTCACACACTTACCCAGTACTTTGATGGCATGTATGCAGTGCATGTGTTACAGTTTATGGCTTATACACCCCTCTACACCTTTACCCCCGTCTAACTATTAAATAATGACATTAGAGCATAGTATTTTATTCTTATTCTTATTCTTGTGTTTCCTTTTGTTCTCCCTCTCTTTATTTAGTGCTTTTTATTGTTGTTGTTATTACTTGTGCTAGCTAGCTGCATGGCTGGCTGGCATCTGTATAGTTTTGGGGGCATTGGATAGAAGTTATGTCTATACCTACCTAACTACCTAACAGGGCGAAATAAATAGGAAGAAGATTGTGAGGAATGGGTATATGAAAAATAGGGGAAAATATCCTTGGTTCTCAGGGGGGGTGGTTATATTCGCTAAATCCAGCAAGGAGAAAAAGAAGAAAAGAAAAGGGGTCGGTAACTAACTAGTCAAAATATTCTAGAAAAAACATAAAATGTCACCGAGGTGGGAAAATAACACAGCTAAATCCAAAAATAAATCACCCCAAACAAGCACACTCCCCCCTCGCGCACGCCCCCACATCCCTCTCAATATCCACCCCCCGAAACTCATCCCACACCGCCCCCTCCCCCTCCCCTTCACCACCAACACCAAACCCAAACCCCCCACCCCTCGCCGCCGTCGCAAATATATACTCCCCACCAAACGCGACAACCTCAACCCTTACATCCTCAACAACAGTGCCGTAAAGGGTCGGTTTGATGGATGTTATCGGGTCGCCCCATTGCGACGACGCCGACGCCGATGATGACGAGGAGGTGGATGTTGTGGGTGGAGTCGGAACCTGCACGTCCCGAAACTCCAGCTCCCGTAACCAGGGCGCGAGCAAGGCCTCGCCGGTCATTTTTATGTAGGCTTCTTTGAGGGCCCAGTAGGTGTAGAAGAGGCGGAGGCGGTGCGGGATTGGGATTGGTATAGATGTGGATGTAGATGTGGATGTGGATTTGCGTGTTTTCATATCATCCAGTTCCGCCTGCGAGAAAACTTCAGAGAATACATCGATGAAGGACGCCAGGTCTAGTTGCGTTTGTGGTGGGGTGCGATGGCGGCGGGATGGGTCGTCGGTGCAGGTTATGTCGATGCCGATTTGCGGGGTGTTGGGTCCTGCTTGGGGTATTGAGTCTGAGTCTCCGTTTCCAGGGGTAACGCAGCCGGCTAGAGTGACGAGGGACGCCTGGTGGCTGACGTTAAACTCGATGTTTGGGATGTTGCTGGTACCCGTAGAGTCCTTGGGGGGGATGTAGCAGGGCCTCTTGTGCGGGGCAGGCGTGCGGCTGATGGCGATTTGGTCCCAGGGTACGCGGCATGCGCGGTGGATGAAGAGGTATTTTAGTAGATAGGAGGCAAGGGACATGTGCCTGTCTGATAGGTGGTAAAACGCCTGGACGGTTTTTTGGTCGGGTTCTTGGAGGGTGGACAGTAAGGGGAGGGAGTTGGTGGTGGCTGTTAGTTGGCGGGTGTCGATGTACCATCTTGTGAGGAGGGATGGGGACCCTGCCGGGTCGGGTAATGGAGACATTGGTCGTCTTCTTTCTTTCTTCTAAGTGGAATGATTGCCGTGGAAATATGTAAAGATATATCTATAGATATTTTATAGATATCCAGACATGGCGGGGCAGCAAAACGTGGGCACTGTCAGTGCCAATTTCAAAGCAAGAGCTATATCTTATATAACCCAAAGCGCAAATTAGATAGCCAGACACAACAAACGGATACAAACATGCAACGCTGGGTTATCAAGAAGAATATTGCAAAACCAAGACTCATCTGTACTTTGTTCATCGAGCTGAGGTGGGATGTCGCATCGCCAAAATAGCCGCCCGCTTATTAAGCTCACACGCGATCACCTGACCTCCCCGTCCACGTGACGTTATCTGATCGAAGGCGGTCACCGGCGGCAGAAAACGCCATAAATAAACTCCAGCAGCCACCACCGATAGACTCCACCACATTGACTCAACTCTGCCATGACAATCACCGTGGGAGTCCTGGCCCTCCAAGGCGCTTTCTACGAGCATTTGAAGCTCCTCCACAAAGCTGCTGGGAGAATCTCCCCAGACAACCCTCAAAGATGGAGTTTTGTCGAGGTCCGGACTGCAGCACAGCTGGCGGGTTGCGACGCCTTGATTATTCCCGGTGGGGAGAGTACGGCTATATCTCTCGTTGCCGCTCGGTCCCAATTGCTCGAGCCGCTGAGGGATTTTGTCAAGTATGTTTCTTCTAAATGGAGCGTTGTTTCCCCTCCGTCCTAGGCTCATGGTAGTTGTCTTAGACTCCATCGTAAACCAACCTGGGGAACATGCGCGGGGCTCATTTTACTGGCCGAGTCTGCGAATCGAACCAAACAAGGCGGCCAGGAACTCATTGGTGGTCTTGATGTTCGGGTAAACAGGAACCATTTCGGCAGACAGACTGAGAGCTTTCAGGCTCCGCTGAATTTGCCTTTCTTATCTGAACACCGCCTGCTGGAGGGTTCTGGTTCTCGGGAAACATCTTTTATGGGCGTGTTTATCCGGGCACCCGTTGTCGAGAAAATACTTCCGTTCGTGGAAGATATCCAGGTCGAAGAGCAGAAGAGGGACGCCACAGTTGTTGCACCGTCGCGGCACACTGAGGACCCAACCGCCCGCCAAGCGATGAGTGACCATGTCGATGTTCTAGCGATGCTTCCAGGGAGAGCAGCCAGGCTTGCAGGGAAGGAGGGTGTGGATATTGACCCAGATGCGGAAGCCGGGGATATTGTTGCTGTCAAGCAGGGTAACGTCTTCGGCACAAGTTTCCATCCTGAGTTGACAGATGATCCGAGGATCCATATTTGGTGGTTGCGACAGGTTGAGGATGCGGTATTGAAGGCATGCGCCAGCGGTCAATAACACTTCCTTTGCAGTGTGAAGAGCCCGGCAAGGATAAACGATAGTTTGACGTATGTTCTCCTTTAGCGCGCATTTGGATATCCGATAGATAGGAACTTCATTTCCTCATTGCATGTAAAAAAAATAAAATGATTTCATTTAACGCCTGTCCTGCGCCTAATCCTACCCAGCTCAGTTTTATCTTACCTACCTTTCCCGTATTCCTCCTCTTCCTTTCTCCGCTCTTCAGCAATGGCTCTACCATAACCTCCACGTCCTGGGTCATATTCATCTCTGTATTCATCGCGAACCTGGCCGCCAGATTTACCGCGTCTAAAATAAATTGTGAGCCAAATAACCACCCAAAAATCCGCCGGCATGCGTATTACATACCCATACTGCCGTCCCTCCTGGAATCCCGGGTCCAGATCGGTCCGAATTATCCGCTCGTCCAGCTTCGTGCCTCCAATATATTTCATGCAGTCAAGCGCATCCTGGTGGGTATAGTACTCCACAAAGCAGAAGCCGCAGGGCGTTTTCTGGAACCGATCGAGGCCCATGACCAGTCGTTTGATCTCTCCGCACCTGTATTTGGCAATTTAGCTTAGGGTACGCGAGGGCAGTAGTTTTAGGATAGATAGTTCCGTACTTTGCGAAAAGTTCGTGTATTTGTTCCTCTGTGGTATAGAACGAGCTATGCGCATCTGTCAGCCGGGCAGTCCATGGTCTCCGGACGGGGGGATTGTAGACGTACAGGTTTCCAACGTAAAGCGTCGTAGCATCCTTCAGCGGGTCCAGAGCGTCCTCTGGCGCATCTCGGGCATCCCGGCCGTCGCGCTCATTGTGTCTTCTCCGTTTATTCTAGCGCAGTGAGAAGCTTTGATCAGCCAAACAACCAGAAAACGGGGCAGCTAGCGCCGAGAGGGAGGGAAATACCTTGGAGATATAGTATGCGCTGGGCCTATCCAGCCTCTCAAGAGTGGAGCGCATAGTGTACGGACAGCAGAGGGGGCTGGGAATGCGGATGTTGGTATCCTCAAATGTTTTGTTGTTGTTGAGGAGCAAAAGCCGCGAGGTTGCTGAGGGAAAGCTCAGGTCTTGGCGCCGACAACCTCCAAAATTATTTATTTTCAACTTCGGAGACGGCTTCACGCTGACATTTACTTACACCACCGACGTCGCAGGCTGGGAACAGGGCAGAGCTCGCTTGATTCCGCTGCGCTGGCTATGGCTATTTGCGCCGTCGCATAGCACATCTCACATCCCGCAAATAAACGCTTTAGAGACGCCCCTATCCCACCGTCTACGCCTGTATATCCCCCCCAGCCATGCCGAAAATCATCGACTACGCTCCCCCCTGGCTCTCCAGGCCGTCTCCCGGAGCCAATGTCTTTTCAAGCACCGCACCGGAACACTCTCCGCACGCGAGCCGCAATGCGAAAGGCAAGGATGGCCCCGACACGCGCGAACAACCCTACCTCGGCCCCAAGAGGACCCTGGCGCGACGGGGCACCGAGATATTCACTGTCGTGGACAATCAGATCCGCTGGTCAAGCCTGTCCGCTTTGAAGGATGAGTGGCAGGCTGAGGTACGGCAGAAGAGGAATCAGACCGGTCGAGGACGGGATAGGGAACGGAGCCCCTCGCCTGCAGCTGGACAAGCGGACAAGCAGCCATCTCTTTATAGGGTATGTAGATAGGACGGTTCGTTATCAAGGCTATCTACTAATTTTCCTAGGTCCTTACGGTGCCGGTGTATGGCCAGATCAAACAGCTGGCTCCCTCTCCGAATGGAAATTTCCTCGCCATCATCACACCGCACACAATCCACATCGCTGTCCTGCCGGACTCCTCCCATCTGTCTGGTCCCGATTACTCTCCGTTACGCTTGAAAACGTTCCAGCTTGGCCCCACGACACATGTAATTCCCGAATCTCCTGTGATAACGGCCCTGTGGCATCCGTTGGGCGTATGCGATAACCAAGGGGGGTGTCTGATTACCGTCACCCAAGATGCCGCTGTGCGCGTATGGGAGATTGACAGGAACAACCATTGGTCATTTGACAGGCCGACTTTAGCTGTTGATTTGAAGAAATTGGTAGACGGCACCTCCATGGATGAAGACTTTGCACCGTCTGGTTTTGGTCAGAATAAAGGGTTTTCTGCGGATTCGTTTGATATGGAGGTTGCTTCAGCTAGTTTCGGTGGCCATGGCTATGAAGATGAGGATGCTTGGGCCCCAATGACTCTGTGGGTGGCAATGCGGCCTGGCGATGTTTATGCCCTGTGTCCGCTTCTGCCATCCAAGTGGCAGGTGCCCTCGATTACGATCCCGTCCTTGACCACCTCTATCATCCATAAATTGGCCTCCATTCAAGGCGACGCCTCGGATTTCGATGACGAGCAGTTGGCTGTCCAGCAGCAGTACGACTGGCTCAGGGAAATTGACAACCAGGAGCCACTACCGGTTCCCGAAGGATTCGCAGCGCCGCACATGGTTGAAGTTCGCACTCGTCCGGCAATTCCAAGCCCCATCCCTAGACTTCAGGGCCCGTTCCAGTTTGATCTCGAGGACGAAATGGATGAGCTAGATCTTACTGATATTCTCGTCATTGCTGCCAAGGCTGATGTTGAAGACCTGATGTCTGGAGAAGATGGGCATCCGCTTGAAGACTCCTCACAGGAGGGCATGTCGGGGACAGTGATAGCCCTTGTTACTGCCGGTGGGAGAGTACATGTTTGCCTCGAGCTGGACGGAGTGGAAGGCCAATGGCTCCCCAAAACAGGCAAGGGGGCATTTACCACTCCAGTGTCCTACCCGTCGGAGCTATTGTTAGTAGAGTCGTTGGAGACCGTTAAGGAGAAGTACCAGACCCCGTCCTCCTGGCCCCTATTTACCGAAGACGTGCACTCTCGCTATAACTTCTTCATCACGTCCGCAAACAACGTTACTTTCCTCTCGCTCTCCTCCTGGGCCGAAAGACTTGAAGCAGAACTCCAATCGCCGGACCCTGCCGGGTCAGCTTTCCGCATCAAAGTTCTCTGCGACGGGTCGTCCGCTCTACGCGAGCAAATACTCCAGGTTACCGATCAGGATTCTACAACGACACCAGAAGCAAACCATCTCCCCAACTGCCTAGTCATCTACGACTACGACCTAGGCTACCTACTGCTGACAAACTCCCCCTCCCGCGTCCACGCCGTAATCCTCGACTCCCCATCCTACGCCCCATTCTCCCTGACAGGCGATCTCTCCCCCTTCGACTCCAACCCCACCCACCAGCCACTTCTCGTCGCGCCCCGTCGTTCTCCGTACCAGCCACCCTCGGTCTTATACTCTGCCTCCCCCTTGGCCACATTCATCGAAGAGAACGTCGCGCACGGACACAGACACACCCTCAGCCAACCCGTCCGCCTCTCCCCATCAACACTAGACCTCATCACCGCCGCCCACAGAATCCTAAGCGCCCACACGCACTCCCTCGAACGCGCCGCGTCAGATCTTTTCCGTCGCTGCGAGCGGTTACGCGGCGAAATGCACGATCAATTAAGCCAACTCGCGGAAATCGCGGAGAGAATCAACAATGTCTCTGAGGTCGTTGGCCGCGATGATGACGGGAAGAAACGCCGGGGAAGCGCTGAGGAGGGGCAGGGGCAGACTCTAGACGCGAGAACGGCTGCGGCGCAAGCTAGGCAGAAAGTGCTAGTGGAGCGGTATCATAATATTCGAAATCGGATGGCCAAGGCGGGCGGGCGGCCGATGAGCGAGAAGGAACGCGGATGGATTGGGGAGGTGGATAGGCTTTCGGCGGTCCTTGGGGAAGCTGATAAGGCTGGTGATGCTGGTGGTGGTGGGGAATTAGCGGAGCGGTTGGAGACTGTATGGATATTCCCTTCCCTTCTCCCCCGTTTTTATTTTCTTTTATTTTCTACCTTGTTTTCCCCCGAATCATCGCAACCCATATACCACCCGAAACTGACTAACTAACTAACCCCCGCCCTCCTCATCTCATTACACAGGCCCAATCCCTCGCCAGATCCCTCCTCTCAGAAGTATCCCGCATATCCGAAGAGTCATCCTCAGCAGCGCACTCCCCCTCGACACCGGGTACTCCCACCAGCAGCACCGGCCAGCCGAAGATTCCTCAGCGGCTGCAGAGAGCGAAGATCGCGGATGCGATGAGCATGGTTGAGCGAGAGTGAGTTTTTTTCCTTTTTATTCCAATCGGCGCGCTGGTTTTTTGGGTAATTGGTTAATTGCTTATGGGTTGGGTTTGTGTTTGGGTTTCTTTTTACTAATTAATGTATGTGTCGTTTTAGATCTGCTGTGATCGATGCCATTACGTCGAGGTTGGAGAGGCTTAGTACTAGTATTAATAGCGAGTAGGTAGGGTAGGGAGGAAGAAGGGAGCTGGGAAGGACTCCGTTGTGGGTGGGGGGTAGATTTACCTATGGAGTAGGGAGGGAGGCAAGGTAGTTAGGTACTAATTAGTTAGGCTTGGAATGAATGAATGGCATACATCTATGATAGCGCTCATGTTGTTTGTTATTTTGGTTTCTTTCTTTCTTTCTTTCTTTCTTTCTTTCTTTCTTTCTTTTGTGGTTCCTTGGTTTTTTTTTTTTTGGGCGGGGGGTTGGGGTTGGGGTGTTCTACACAGGAACTGCCTATGTAGCTAGCTATCATAGCATGATAGGTGAAAGCAGAGGAATGAAACTAAATACAGAGAGAGAGAGAGAGAGAAAGATATTTTTATTCAGTATGAGGGAAATGGAGAGGTATCTAGCCCCTCTCTTCCCGGGCCACTTCCTGCCATAACCCTAACCCTAGCAAGGCATTCATTCTTTATCTGCATTTAGATAGAATCATAACCAACAATGAATAGAATATAAATAAATAAGATTATTTCTAAAATATTTATGTAAAAGTTTCTACCATCGCATAAAGGAAAAAAAAAAACACACAAGAAATGAAAGGAAAAAGGGCCAGACAAAAAGCAATGAAAAAAATGAAAAACATAATGCATGAAGACATCACAATAAATATCAACCCACTCCCACTCCCGCTCCTATTATAAAAAGCTTCCACATAATAAAAATAAACATAGAAAGAAAAACCAAAGGGAAAAAAGCACAGGGTTCATCGTTGAAATGAACCCTTCCCACGTCCATCTCTCTCTCACCCCCTATGAAGACCCTAAATACCTCAACACCGCCTCCCTCTCCTCAACCGGCAACATGCTAAGCACCTGCTGTACACCCCTCAGTCCCCCATCCTTATTCCCCATGAGCAACTGCGCAACCTCAACCGCGACACTATCGGTTTTCATCTCCTCGACCTTCTCCAGCACCTTCTTCTTATTCTCCTCATACCACAGCGCCACCTTGCGATCGTTCGCCTCAAACTCGCGGTCCAGCATGCCCGTCCACGACTTCAGTGAGCGCAGGTTCGTCTCGCGGCTTGAGGGGGGCGCGGGACTCGGGGAGGCGGAGGATGTTGGAGATGGGCTGGGGGTCTCGGGGGTAGGGTTGCCGTTTCGAAGGCTGCTTGAGGGCGCGGTTTGTGCCATGCGTTTGAGGATGAGCTCTTCGCTGAGACGGCGGCGGAGACGCCAGTAGAAGAATCGGCGGGCGTTCTTCCATTGAAGGGCTTGACGGATTGTGCCCTTGGCTTCCATGCGGCCGGCGCGGTCGTGCAGGTCGGCAAATTGCAGGGCGATTTGCATGTAGACTGGCAAGAGCTGTTCTTCGCGTTCGGTCATCTGCGCTTTGATCTTGGATAGCTCGTCTTTGCCGAGGGATTTGTCGTTGAGAGCTTTGCGGAGTTCGCCGTAGGTGGGATCCAGGCGGGCCATGGTGTCGAGTTGTTTGTCGCGGCGGTATTTGATGTTGACGATTCCTTCGGGTTCGAGGACGCCACCGCGAGATTCCTCGTCAGCGTACATTTCCATCTGGTCGGGGTTGATGGTTGGATCGATGACGACCTGTAGAAGTGCATTAGTACAAAGGAATTAATCGGATGATGCGGAAAAGTGAACTTACCCAAGAGCCACCACGCAGTTCTCCAAATGGAGGAATGTAAACGAAAATTGGCTGGTCATATTTGACAAGCGCATCGACAATGTAAGAACCATACTTGAGAACCTCGTTGTACATATCACGCTGGCCACCGGAGAATCCACGCCAGTTAGCAAGGATCATGACTGGCAGCTGCTCGCCAAAGTTGAAGTCCTTGAGAGCCTGAGCAGTCTTGAAGGCCGAGTTAGGATACCAGACTCCACCAGCTTCGGTGGAAATCAGCTCCATGGAATCAGGGTTGGCAGGGTCAGCAGGGGTGACCGTCTCAACAGAACGCGACTCAACTGCGATGACACCCATAGGGATTCCGCCAAGTCTAGCACGTCCAACGACAACGGTTCTAGCCCATCCGCCAAGCGCTTCCTGGAAGGAATCCTTGTCGAAGAGACCAGACAAGAAGCCTTCTTCGTCCTCCTTACCGCCAATAAGCCATCTGACATCGTAAGTTTGTTTGGCTGCCGGGTAATATCCAATATCTCGATCCCAGGTATCAGAGTAAGGACGAATCGGAACCGGCGAGTTCTTCTTGTCAGGGATGAAGGACATCCACTGGACAATCTTCTGGACACCCTCGAAGTCATCATTGGCGGTCATATGGGAGACACCATTCTTGTACATAATCTGAGTTCCTCCGAGCTGCAAGTTAGAGGTATAAACCTCCCGTCCGAGGAGTTTGTTGATAGCAGGAGCACCAGTCAGGATGATTGGCTGGCCCTCAACCTGAATGGCTCGCTGACCAAGACGTACAAGGTAAGCACCAATACCAACGGAGCGGCAGGTAACAAGTGTGATAGTGAAGATATCTTCGTAGGCTTTCGAGGTGGCACCGGCAATAAGACCAGATCCCCGCAGACACTCAACTCCAAGGCCATCAACTGCACCAATGACAGTTGTGATCTTGTATCTATCTTCGCCGTCCTCGTTGATTAATTCGGTAATGACATCCTGCGTCTTACGGGCATCGAACTTCTTTTTCACTTCAGGCGTCAGGTAGAGATATTTGAAGCCGGCTTCTGGTTTCTCAGGGTCGTTCCATGCAACAGAGAAATGTGGAATCAGCTCCTCCGCCATTCCAATACGAGCACCAGAATTGGCCGAAAGATAGATACGGGGGATTCCGAGTTTGCGGGCGAGTTCGGTACACTTATGGAAGAACTTGTCTTCCTGAGGTCCAAAAGACCCAATCTGGAAGGTGATATCGTTGGCAATAATGATGAAGCGTCTGCCGCGGGGGTATTCTGGTGTTCTCGCAGTGATCATCCAGCCGACCATACCGTGTGTGTTGGTTCCGGGTTCGCGAGAGACTTCGATCAAGTTATCGGCGTCATCGAGAACAAGTTCGGTGTATTCGATACACTCGCCAACCGGTGGTCGTTTATCCACAAGCGATGCATGCTCCTCGATGGCTTTGGCCCAGCAGTTCTGGAATGCCTGTCTGAATAGCTCCGGGAAGTCATACACGTATTGAGTACCCATCAGGTGAGCCTTGTATCGCTTCGGCTGCAGCCACTCCTTCGTCGGATATGGGGTCGAAACCGGACGGAGATGCATGGATCCGATCTTGGTGGTACCACCAATGCTCTGGAAAATCCATTCTCCCTTCTCGGATTTTCTCTCGGCATACATTTCGATCTGAATGATGTATCCAGAGGTGTTGGTAATCATCACACGGAGAGGATAGGACATGCCGGTTGTGGGGTCAGTGCAGAGGATGCGGATTTCGGCCCCAGTAACGCGGAGGCGCCAGAGACGACGACCGAAGCGTTCCAGGAACCCAGCCAAAGCCTTTTCGACATCAACTGGCTGCAGCGGGAAAACAGGGGTGAAGTTGATGAAGATATGGTTCAGGTCAGAGTTATTGTTACCAATAATTTCTAGGGCGTCAAGAATGTCATTCATCAAGTTGTCGGCCTCAGAAATAAGGTACTCTGCCGTGGGGATATCATCCCGCAGACGGCCAGGTCTAACCACAGCGCGAGTGAAATACCGCTTATCAACAGCTTTGTCGCTTTCAGGGCCCTTTCCAATTGCTTCGTAAACGTGGATGTTTCGGTTCTCAGTGAAGACGGGCTTGATCCGGAACTTGGAAAGTCTGCCAAGTTCGAGCTGGAAGGCAAGGGCTGGCTCACTATGACGGATACTCTCATCCTCTTCATAGGTAGGTCCTCTGAATGTGAAGTATCCGGGATAGGTACCATCCTTATGGCCGCAGAGGAACGTAAGTCTTCTCACTCGGCGAGCCAAGAGCTCCTCCTTGAATTCAGAAACAAGCTGGGTAATGCGCGAGACCATCTCAGTATCGTCAAGATCCTCTACATCCCGAATTGCGACGTTGCAAACACCGGTGAGCTCGTCATCGTTTTCAGCACGAGGGACTGGCTTGCGCTTGGCTGCGAGATCTGTGGCAAGGCCATTTCCAGCGGGCTTCTGTGCCTTGGAGTCAGCACGAGGGAAGACCTCCAGTGCCCTCGAGAGCATCTCCTCGGCTTCATCAAGATAGTTAACCGGGATAATAACACCCTTACGGGTCGGCTCGTTGATTCCCTTGTTGACCAGATAAGACATGTCGCTAATGGAGCTAATCTTTTTGAACGGGTTGCCGCCCTCCGTAGTGGGTGTGCTAGGCGTGGATGGGTGGGACGAAGCGATTGGCATTCCAAACTCAGATTGGCCAGCCTTTCTAAGTAAGAAATCCCAGGAAATGAAGAATGGGCTATCGGGCTCATTGTGGTATTCAATACCCTTCAAGGAATAAGCACGATAAGCTCTGCGGATGTACACCTCGAGGGCTGCCAAGGTCACCCATTGATCTTGATGGCCAAAGAAAAGAGGAAGGACATCAAAGACAGTGTACTTCGAATCGACCACCTCCTTCAGGATACGGAGATCGGGTTCTCTGTGATCCCAGCCTGTCTCTCCGTATTTCGATTCCACCACGGAAGAGCGCAAGATGTGTTCCATCTGTGCAACCCGCTCCTCAAGCGAAGGCAGAGCGCACTGGATAAGAACCTCACGAGCCTTCAATGCAACCTTGGAAGTGGCCCTAGACTCGAGTTCAGCAAGCTTCTTCAGGATTCCCTTCAGGTACTTTCCGACATTGCCAGCGTTGGGTTTGTTTGGACGATACATGTCTAGAATTGCGAGGAGCAAGTTATTTTTCGACCCAACTTTGCTGTGAGACAAGACAGTCTGGATGACGCTCAAGGTATCATCCTTATGTTCCTCTCTGAGCTTAAGGATGACATCCTCGTCCCGCATGTTCCGTCCAGTGAAGAGATGCTCCACTTGCCAATATTGTTCAAGAAGACCGACGAAGACCTCGTATTCGTGCACTTTGAGTCCTTCGCTATAGCGTTTGATAACCTCAACAAGAGGGAGGAGGCTAGTGCGAAGGATATCGGCATCAGCAGGGCTGACGTTTTCATCAATGAAGCGGTTAAGAGTCTTCATCAGCTGGTTGGCAGGGAAATCTGCTTTGCGTGACTTGGCTCGTTCGACCACTTGCGTGAGCTGAGAGTCGAGCTTCTGGGGCATACGTGAATGAAGGGCAGAGACTTGGGCGTTCCACTCGCCATAGGGCAGCTCAGGGTCCCTCAAAACCTCGACCAACTCTTTCAAGGTTGGGCCCATAACAATTTGGTTGTCGAATCCACGGAGAATATCTTGCAGGATGTTGTGCAGCAGAACGAACCGCTGGGGCGCCTTGTTGCCGACAACTTGAGGAGGGCCAAGATCTGGCAACTGTCCGAGGAATGGCTGGGCATGCTTTACCCTGGAGGGGTCGTCTAGAGCTAATATTCCCAAAATATCGCCAGCTTCGAGGGTAGATCCGGGCTGTTTGATGAGCTGCACGATACCGTCCTCTTGCGCGATAAGAGGCATGTACATCTTCATCACCTCGACCTCGGCGAACGGCTGTCCAGCTCTAACATGCTCTCCGTTTTCAACTGTAAACTTGACTAGCTTGCCGGGACTGGGCGTGCGAAGTTGTGTGGGGTCGTTTTCCTGCTCGAGCAAACATGTTTTGCCGTCAACGCTGAGACGAGTAGCGGCGGCTTCCTCCTTCCAGTAGACATTGTGGCTTCGTCCATTCAAAAGAATAAGCAATCCGCCGTCAGCTAGCGCGCGAACACCAACGGAGCACTTGGATCCATTAATAAAGATATGATAGCTATCGATACTTGATCTAGTAGCGGTGAACTTGTATCGGTATCCTTCGTAGATGAAATCGACTGGGAAGACTGTCTTGAGGACGTCCTTTGATGGGACCTGACCCTTTTCAATGCCTTTGCGGTACTCTGCGACACATTCCTCACTAGAGATGTGGGCACGTGTAACGGCTCCGCAAACCACAGCAAGCATAGGATCGGGACGCTCAGCCGTAAGCTTATTGGAGATCAACTGATCCAACCAGCCAGTGGTGATGGTGTTATCTTCAAAGGCAGGAGTTTCCAGCAGCTTGATGAGATATTCAACGGTTGTTCGGAAATCTCCGCGAATGCTCAGCTCCTTCAGTGCAACAACCATGTGTTTTCTCGAAGCCGATCGATTTTCTCCATAGGCAAAGATATGTCCGAATTGGGAATCAGAGAAGCTGTGAATTCCACCAGCCGTACCAACAGAGAAGTAACCCCAAACGTTGGAGCTACTGCGGAAGTTGAGTTCGTGCATAGTTCCGCTAGACGGCTTGAAGCCCTCGCCAGGATCCTCAGAGGTGATACGACAGGCAGTGGTATGTCCCTTTGGCTTTGGACGGCGCTGGGTCTTTGTGCTATTCTCATTGGAGAAGTCGAAGTCGATGTCGGAGCTAGTGTTGGGATCAACACCGTAAAGGAGTCGAATATCCCGAATCCGATGCAGAGGAATACCCATGGCAATCTGGAGCTGAGCAGCTGGAAGATTAACTCCAGAAACCATTTCCGTCGTAGGATGTTCGACTTGCAGACGGGGGTTCAGTTCCAAAAAGTAAAACTTGTCGTCTGCGTGAGAGTAGAGGTACTCAACAGTTCCAGCTGAGACATAACCAACCAATTTTCCCAGTCTCACAGCGGCTCGTTCCATTGCTTGGAAGGTTTCCGGCTTGGCAATGGTGACAGGGGCTTCTTCGATAATTTTTTGATGTCGACGTTGGACGGAACAATCACGGCCGAACAGAGAGATATTGTTGCCATACTGGTCAGCCAGCAGCTGAACCTCCAAGTGTCTAGCATTTCCAGCGAGCTTCATAATGAAAATTGGCGATCCGGGAATTTCGCTTGCGGCAGCGTTATACATGTTGACGAAATCCTCTTCGCTATCAACCTTTCGGATACCCTTTCCTCCACCACCTTCGGAAGCCTTGACCATAACTGGGAACCCGATTTGACGAGCCTTTTCGAGGCCTTCCTGCGGCGAATGGGTGCATCCTTTGTCGTAAATATGGTCCTCGACGGTAACGATGCCATCCTCATCAACTGTAACTTCCTCAACCCCTTCTCCGGACCACGGGATACAGGGAACTCCAGCGTGTTGGGCGACAATGGTGGAAGAAATTTTGTCTCCAAGAGACCGCATAGCAGAACCAGGAGGGCCAATGAAAATAATCTTTTTGGGTGAGGCAGCGAGGGATTCTGGCAATTTGGGATTTTCTGAGGCGTGACCCCTAGTTATAGTTAGCACATATATCGATTCCGCATATTCTGCGAGTCATCCTTACCATCCCGCCCAAACAGCATGGACACCCATTCGCTCCGCAATATCAACGATCAGTTCAACATTGGCATAGTTGTTATTATTCGTGCCTCCAGGTACCTATTGCAACCCGCATTAGCCATTACGCTTGATTCCCATGACAAAGCTCCCAGGCTCAGTTTTGGGGCGACGAGTTATCCATACCTCGACATATTGGTCTGCCATTCGAATATAGTCCGCGTTTGCCTGCAAATCCTCCGGTGTGGCCATGACAGTGAATTGAATAGCCTTCTCATCTCCAAATGTATCATAGGCCCATTTCCGGACGGACCGGATCTCTTTAACCGCAGCAATTCCATTGTTCGCGATAAGGACCTAGTGGCGAAGAATAAATTTCGTTAGCCAGGATTCCAATAAGAGAGAGCGAAAAAAAATGGCCAAGTCCTGGTTTCTCTTTCGTCCTATGTAAGAAAAACCATGAGAGCAAGGGCGAAGATTCCCACGAACCGAAGTAATGACCGAATGGCCATCGTGGTTTGCAACGAAGTCCTTTACTGATCCAGGAGAGGCCAGATCAAGGCGGTTGCCGCCGATAAAGTGTGATTGCAGGTTATGTTTCGCGGCAAACGAGCTTCCAAAGCCATTGAGGCCGGCGGATTCGTTTGTGACCGGCATGGTGGTTGAATAGATATTATGATTCGTATAGCGAATGTGATTCGATGTCGAAGACGGCTAGTCGAGAGAGGTCTTTGAACACGGTGGAAGAAGCGGGTAGGAGGGGAAACAGGAGTATTAAACAAATAGCTCTAGCAACTCAACATCTAGCCCCTTGCAATGCGCATTGGCAGGAGAGTCAGGTAGGAAGCGGGAGAAAAACGAAGAGTTGGGAAGAAGATAGGAGCGGAGCTAGCCTCTCTCTCGGGGGATATGGGGAGGGAAGAAGATAGGAGGAAGGGTCCCGAAGCAGAGGGGAGAGAGGGGAGAGACGCTCAGCGGGGAGAGAGACGTTGAGAAGACAAGGTCGAGATAGACCAGAGGAGGAGAAAAAAAGGAAGACGAGGAGGAGAGGATTGGGAAACCTTGGAAGCCTCAATGGGAAAGTTTAGCGCCGGCGGAAATTCCCTGGTAAAACCGATACCAGCCCGTATCGGGGTACAATACCGCCAGGTACCTCCGGGCGTGGTTTGTGGGGAGCGGTACCTCGGGAGCTAATCGGCCGGTAACGCCGCGTACGGGCCTTTCAGGTCCGCCCGAGAGTTGGGAAGCCGCCAAGCTGGTTCCAGAAGCTTACAACCCGGGACAATACCATACGGATATCGATACGGATCTCGATCTACAGCCAGCATCCCGGCCGTGTCCTCGACAGGGCGGTTACGCTGCAGAAGGACAGGGAGCCAGGCATCATATTTAGCAGAGCGAGGTATCAAGCAACTCGGCATCGTATTGACTATCTCCCATCCCATTCCCATCGCCCAGAGTCCGCATCTCCTGCGATGCCAGCCTCGCATACGGCGGGCGTAAAAATACGCCCCCCATCAGCCCTAGCCCTTTGCCCCTTGCGCGCTTCCGGTTTGGGCGCGACTGGCCTTCCCGCCCAACCAAGAGCTGAGCCGGCTGTGTTTGGCCCGCTGCGATCTTCAGTTTCAGGAGGGAGTAGGACCGCCCGCTCTCACCAGATTCAGAGATACTTCCCCAACTGGCTTCGCTCCGACGTTACACCTCAGGACGGTTTTTTCGCTTCTTTTGGTCAGTTCCCCTCCTTGCCGTCCGTCCGTGGAAAACAAAAATGGAAAAGAATACCCATCCAGCGCACAAAGGGGGGGAACCCAAGTTCAACACCCACCCCCTTCCCCCCTTTGATCTGGAGTTTGTTGAGTTCAGGATCGGGAAAAAAAAATGACGTTGGTCCCCAGCATGCAGGCGTTGCGGGAATACAACGGGTCTGATTGGCCCAGCAGAGGCTGTTTGCGCGGTTTGCATCCCCCAACAGAAATCCGGCGGCTGCGCTGCTGGCCCGTGTCGGCCGCCGGAGGGATGCTTGGCGTTTTGTGGACAGCACGTGATGCGGTTACGTCATAAGGCTCGAGACGTCGAATTAATGTCTGGGCGTCAATAGAATAGCCTCAATCACCTCGTGGCCGCAACGCTGCATGCGGCATGGATCTAACATGGTATTATAACTACGTATTGACTCCAAAGCTTCCCGTATGTTTTATATAGGGCCACTGTTATATAAATCGCCCAAGCGGGACGTCCCGACAGCCCAATCCATCCATTGAATCAGTCTCAGTCGAGTTGTCGCGAAATTGCTTTAAAGCTCCCTAGGTAGGTATGTAGGTAGGTAGGTGGGCAGTTTCTTGGGTCCGCGCACATGATAATTAATGCACCTAGATATGTAATGCATCTTACTTGCATGCATGCATGTATGTATGCGTTTAAGTAGCCAATAAAGATTCCTTAATGGGTGGGCTACTCTGTACCTGCAGGTTAAATGTAGGTGGTGTTTAAGCAGAAGAAGAAGAAGAAGAAGAAGAAGAAGAAGAAGAAGACGAAGAATTAAATATCTAATGGTAAACAGTGTGGGTATGTAGTAGGTAGTGGTGATAAATAGGGGGAAAGCAAATCCCCCCCCATGCACATGTATGTATATAAACTAGCTAGCATACAGCACAACACAGCATAACACAGCAGAGCAGAGCAGAGCAGAGCAGAGCAGAGCAGAGCAGAGCAGAGCAGAGCAGAGCAAAAAAAAAAAAAAAACAGTTCAAATAAGTTAGCTTACGTACATTACATAGATGAGGTATATAACATATGTCAGAAAGTGCCAAAAAGGCAAGGCAAGGCAGAGCAGAGCAAAGCAAAGCAAGCGATGAGCGCACAAAAATCAAAACCAAAAACAAAAGCAGAAAAAGAAAGGGGAAGAATGATAAGAGACAAGGTTAAGCAAAGAGAACTGGGAAGAAAAAAAAACATAGGAAACGTTTCAGAAGTAGTGTTGTCATGAGTTGGGTTAGCGGAATGGAGGCGGGCGGGAAGGAAGTGTGGGTGAATTGGTGGGCAAAGGGCAAAAATCCGGAAGATGGCGGGGATAAAGCGTGGTTGATCCCCTTGGGGGGGAAAAACATAAAGGATTTTTCAAAACAGGGAGTGCACGCCGGATGAAGCAGGGAGAAAAAGGGGGTGGTTGATGTTCAGGGGCCGAATGGAGCTAAAACACCGCTCAACCCTTCCTTCCCCATACCTTCACCCCATCACTGCCAACCCCGGTGGCGCCACAAACGGAACCAAACAAAAAGCGAATGTCATATCATGTCCCGTATTATGTTGTCATATTGAGCACAGGAAAGGAAAAGGGAGGGAAATCAAAATCACAGACGAGTACAAGAGAGAGAAAACCCGACGTGGGGGAAAATAGGCGAAGGAACCCCTTTATTTCGCCGAGAAAGAAAGCCCTGAGATGATGCAAACAGTAAGAGGAAAAAGAAAAGGGAAAATATCATTTAGACCGTAACAGTGAATCGAAGGTTGGATATCACAAATATGTATGTTATAATGAATGCTGCCATGCTCAACGCAGGCAGAACAGAGCTGAAAGAAGGTATCGGAAAGACAAAAGTCTGTCAAAAAAAAAAAGGATTAAATGAATGGGAGTGTTCTAATAGGTCTCGCCTACTTCGCTTAGTTTCTTCTTCCTTTCGGGAGGACCCATGTCTCCTTCCCGTCGATCAAGACCAGAACTAATACGACGGGGAGCGGGTAACATTGATGGAGGGTTGGTGGTTCCTCCAGATTCTCGTTTTTTGAAGCCTGGCGTGGGGATTCCAGACCCCTCATGGTCCCCCTTGTTGAATGTACTGCGTCGTGGCGTAGGGGTCGTTATATCGTCGTTTTCGTCAATATGGGACATATTAAGAGAGTGGCTATAGTTGCTAAGGGACGACCTGGGTCGTCGGCTCTCCGTTGTTGGATTGGTCGAGTAATGACCAACCGGCGTGCGCGAACCGTTGAGGCTCTGTCGGCTTTCAGAACGAGGTTGCGGGATTGCGCTTCCGGGTTGGGGGATTTGGCTGATTGAGGTGCGGCTGGACAGGCTTGCTCTGCTGCTAGGTCTGCTGTCGCCATGGGTAGAACGGGTGGGAGTGGCCTGAGGAACGCCGAATGAGTTCCTGCTTTGTGGGATGTATGAAGGAGTAGAGTCCCCATCTCGCGAACTGGCAACGCTTCCACTGGTTCGTTTTCGTGAGGATCTCCTAACAGTTACCGAGGAAGGAATGTAGCTCTGCCCTAGAGCCGAGTTGGTTCTCGGAGAAGCTCTGGGTGGCGTATCTACCGGTGCCGGAAGTCTAGACCTGGCAGACTGTACGCGCTCTTCAAGCTTCTGCATTTTGCCAATAAGTCCGCGGATTTGGTACAGAGAACCAGACCTTGGGACCGCCGATCGGTGTGTAGATTCGAAGCGCGTGACAGACCGGCGAGAAGTAACGGATGGAGTGGAAGTTGCATTGCTGTTGGGTATCGAAGGACCTCGAGAGTGTCTCGCCCTGGAAGGGTATGACGGCCTTGTTGATTCTGAAATGGAAACTCGCGGTCGTGGAAAGTTGGGGGTCGCAGCAGGTTTTGGAAAACTACATGACGACTCAGAGAATGGTGGCGAGGGCGGTGTTTGAGTGTCAGATGCGACAGACGAAACTGACTTTGTTGGCGGAGTTGCAATAGTTGGCGACGAGGTTGTGGTGGCGGGGGAGTGTTCAGAAATATCAGGGGTATGAGGAACAGGTAATCCAGGGGTAAGCGGGGCGACATTGGTCTTCCTTTGCCTCAGTGCATGTTCGGCCTTTCGAAGCTTTTCCTGGATGATGTGCGCTTCAATCTTCAGATCGGCCAACTCGTCGCGAAGACGCTGGTTCTCTATCCGCAATTGTTCGCGCTCCTGTTCTCCGACTTTTATTTCCTCCTCTAGCAGAACACCGCGTTCAATCGACACATTGTACTTCGATTCGAGGTCTTCCAAGGACGACGTTGTGTTTCGAGCCTGACGTTCAAAATCATCATTTGCAACCTCGATGTCTCGAAGCTTTAGCTGCAGAGTTCGATTGCCGTCCCGTAGTGTCGTAATCTCCTTTTGGAGGGTGCTCTGGGCGGAGTTTGCTTCTGTTTTCGCTTGCTTATACTTAGTCTGCATGAGGGAGTTAGTGATGTAATGTGGGTTTTGCCGGCTGCGATGCTCGGGTGGGGCAAAGCAGGCAAGTACAGTAAGAGAAATTGGACATCTATTGCATGGAGTGTATGATGGAGGTCTATGCACTCGCCTTCCATTCCTCTGCTTCATATCCCATGCTTTCCACCTTCTCCTTCAGCTTCCTTTCCCTTTTCTCCGAGGCCTCTATGTCCTTCTCCAGCTCGGCCTCCAGCTCCCGACTGGAAGACTGGAAATCCGCAAGTTCGGCTTCCAACTGTTCATACTGCGACTTGTAATAGCGAATCGCATCTTCGGCAGATGTAGAGGCATTTGGCGGTGAAGAGGGAGGCTCATCGGGCAGAGGCATATTCGTTGCCTGGTGGAGTAATTGCAGGACCAAGCGCAAACCAACACAAACAACGTTCAGGAGTGTCGGATGCGCAACGGCGACAGAGAAGGGAAAGTAGCGTCCAGAGGTTGGTAATGCGACAGCGACAGCGCAGGTACTATTGTATGTCGAGCTTGACCGCAAGCTGGGCGCGGCCAGCGGGAGGGGGTGGGTGGTGAGATCTGAAACCGGCGGAGCAAGCAATCGGTGTTGATACGGTGTGTCTCGCTGCAGGTGTCTCCGGCCGGTGGGAGCGAAAGACCTGGGCGGTCGAGAGTCGAGCCGCCAACTTACCTTGCTGGGCTATGGCAGGCCCGTGGTCGAGATCGGGAGCGTCGTCAGTTGTCGGAGGGCGTGGTCGGGCTGTCGATGTCGTCGGGGAGATGGGACTCGACGATGTTGATTGTTTGCACCCCATGCTGACATAAGCCGTATCAGGGGATCCATGACAACACCGGCTAGCCCGAGGCGTCCTAGCGCAGTTCTATAACGGGACACACCGCGCTAGTCCGCAAACAGCGACGCCAAGCCGGGTCACATGACGGCGCCGCGTCGGGCCAACCACACCACCCGCCGAAAAGCATCCTGACGTGCACATATCAGACCCCATAGCTGCTCTCCAGCTCCACGCCGCCGCCACGACATCTCCACGCTATCTCGGTAAGTCCGCGCCCCGGCTGCTGCATGCCGTGTGTTTCTCGGTGCGCCGCTGGGTGCTGCTCTGTCTGTCTTCTGCCCGTGACGCCGCGAATTGCCCCATCTCGCCGTTGCGCGTCTGTGCCCATTGCCCCCAACCTCCCGATTATGTCCACGCACGCCGGCCCTGAGGCTCCCCATCATCCATCTCCCCTTTGCTGCCACGCACCTGATTCCGCTCTCCTTTCTTCCCCCTATTCTACCACAGCAATCCTTGAGCATCATGGCAGAAATGCTAACGCTGCAAGCACCGCAGTTGTCTAGCTGGCGCCGCCAGGCCCTGACATCATCATGGCGGACTCATCGGACTTGAATCTCGATGCCCCTAGCGACCTCCAGGATCTGCCTGACTTGTCCATGGAACTAGTGCCTCCTCAGGAGGGGACATATCCTGATAGAGCTTCGCTGCTGGCTGCTGTGCAGGCCCATGGCAAAGCACATGGCTATAACGTTGTTGTTAAGTCATCCAGCACCCCTACGGACAAGAAGCCCGGGAGGGTTGCAAAAGTATGGCTGCGGTGTGACCGCGGAGGCCAGTACAGGCCCAGGAATGGACTCACGGAAGAAACACGCAAGCGGAGACGGACGTCACGGCTTATGGACTGCCCGTTCATGCTTGTCGCCGCAGGACACCCAGGCATCTGGACGTTGACTGTCTTGAATCCTACTCACAACCATGGACCAGTTCTGGACAAGCCTCGACAGAATCCTCATCCTAAGACGAAGAAGGGTCAAGTTACGGCCACCCCTTATGATTGGCCACATGATGCAACGTTTACGCCATTTACAACTGCGCTTGTGATTATTGATATGCAACGCGATTGTAGGTGCTCTCTCCCTCGCCACTTGGGCCTTATATGGACGGTCTTCTGACTGCAATATAGTCTGTTCACCTGGAGGATACATGGAATATCAGGGCTATGACATTACTCCTGCTCAACTTCTCATTCCAAAATTACAGCGGATGCTTATCGCATTCCGCTCCGCTGGCTTTCCCATTTACCACACGCGCGAGGGTATTATCCCCTTGTATAATTTATCCCTTAGGCAAGGTACTGATAATTTTCTCAGGCCACCGTTCCGATATGTCAACTGTGTCCAGCCGAGAAAACTACCGCTCACGTAACAACCCTTCCGGCCTTGGCATTGGCTCCGATGGCCCTCTTGGCCGTCTTCTTATTCGCGGAGAGCCTGGTCACGACATTATTGAAGAACTATACCCCGCCATGGGCGAACCCATCATCGACAAACCTGGGAAGAGCGCATTCGCATACACGGATTTCGAACTACTACTGCGCAACAAGGGCATCAAGAACCTTGTTCTTGCCGGCGTGACCACAGACGTCTGTGTCTCCACGACAATGCGTGAGGCCAACGACAAGGGGTTTGATTGTGTCCTGCTTGATGATGGCACCGTCGCCGCTGACCCGTCTCTGCATATGGGGGCATGTGAATCCGTGAAGATGGAGGGAGGTGTCTTCGGATCAATTGCCAAATTGGAAGATATGGTGCAGGCTGTTGAGAACTTCAAGGCTGTCACTGTGAAGAAACTTGCCCCGCAAATGTCAGGTGTTGCTGCTTGAGGGTCGCCTTCCCGCTCTTTTTTATTGGATGGGCGTAGAGTGGAATGTATTGATGTGGAATTTCATGTTGGGACCTCTTTGTCTGTCTATCTGTCTGTCTCGTCTGACTTCAGCGTGCGTGTTTTCGTCAGGGTTATGGCGTTTTTGCTGGGCTAGTTGTCTGGATCCTTGTTATTTACTTCCCCGGGTTGCAGGTTTCCCTCTCCATTCAGCTTCCTTCCTTTCGTTTCTTTTTACATGATGTTTGTTGTGTTTATTTCGGGACCTGGGGTGACTTATTCTCGGTATTGAGTGGGATTCTTTTTTTCCTCATTCTCACTCTCTCATCTCATGCTCGGGTGAGGGTGGGCTAATTTGTCTGAAGTATCTTTGCTTGTATGTATCCTTATACCGAGGTCAACCTTTTGTATAAAGTTAATTTTCCACTCCGTTTGTATTGCAACTCATAATTCGGAGATAATTTGAGGTTTCTCCCCCATAGATACTATCAGCCATTTCCCGCTGAGGTCGGCAATCTGTGATCCTTTTACGGATTGATTCTGGAAATGATAAGCTTCACCTATCTATTAACTAAATACCTTCTATTCTAACATCAATAAACTCGGGTATCAATCATCGACCATATATACCAGCGCAGAACGGCAGGCAAAGCACGCAGGCAGGACCCCCCCTTCCCCCTTCCTCAAAATACTAAAAGAAAACCCATAGCGCTCACGAAACCCAAAAATAGAACAACCTTGCGCCCAGCTTTAAAAAAGAAACATCCATCCTCATGACAAACCCAGCAAAAAAAAACCAATTCTATTCAAAAAAGAATCCAATCACAGCCACTTCCTCCCCGCCGCAACCACCCTCCCCCTAAACACCGGACTCGTAATCTCCTTCCCGCGCCTATAAAACGGGCTCATCACCGTCTTCACCCAATTCTCATACACCTCATTCATAAACTGCCGAATCGCCTCCTCCGTCTGCGGCGAGGTGGGGTTATTCGCGATCGACGAGGAGGAGGTGCGCGAGGATGTAGATGTCGCGGAGCCGGAGAGTAGTGGACCGCCGCCGCCGCCGCCGCCGCTGCTGCTAGAGGAGCCGCCGGCGGCGTTCGTGGAGGCGGGTTGTGGTGGTTGGTGGAGGAGGAGGAAGCGGGCGCCGGAGCCGGTGAGGAAGGCGGAGACGTGCGAGGAGGTGGGGGGGTAGGTGTCTATGTGTTTTAGGTACCTGAGGGGGTCCGGGGTCGGGGGGGTTAGTTGGCTGGATGTTTATGGGAGAGGGGGCGCGGTATGTGCGTACATGGCGCCATTCGACCATTGCAGCTCTTCGACGATGTCCAGACTGGCGTGGACGATGAATTGGTTCATGTACGGGGCATTATCTGGGAAGCGGAAGCGGGCGACGCCGTCTCCGCCGGCTTTGGAGGTGCCGAAGGAGTGGCTGAAGAGGGGGACGTCGGTGGGGGAGAGGATGGTGAAGTAGTAGGACATGGTCAGAGGGGATGCGGGTTCGGTTGGGGATGGGAGAGGTGTGTTTAGTTGTGAATTCCCTGGTGAGATGGGAGCTGTGTTCGTTGTTTGGAGCTTCTGGATTTATTTACGGAGAAGTTGCGGAGTTGAGGCGAGGAGGCGGGTCATGTGATCGGCGGGTTCCATCATTGATCTCAGCCGGGACAGCTCGTTCAAGATACAACCAACTCTGCATATCAGGTTGGGAATTGATAGTGACCTGCATTTGACCCGAGGCAGACTGACATGAGTGCACTCGATTGATTAACCCCTTTATACCCCTTCCTTATCTCTTTGCAATCTCACATCCATCATCCCACTCCATCATGCCGCGCCCAACCATCTCACTCGGCTTCAACACAAACAAGAAATCCCAGCCCCTCTCCCTCTCCAAGCCCGGCATAAAACCACCCCAAAAGCGCAAAAAGACAATCTTCGACTCGGACTCCGAAGACGACAATGCGCCCAAAACGGCAATAGACAACGGCGCCATCGAAATCACCACCATAGGCGGCCTCTCCGAACCACCACCACCACCACCCTCCAACAACGACAACGAAAACAAAGACACCGATGACCTCCTCCCCCCCTCCAAAAGTCTCGCGCCAACCAAGCGCAAAACCCCCCCATCAAACCTAAACACCTACACCAACCTCTCCAGCCTCCACACAAGCAAAAAACACGCCGAAACCGCCGCCACCCTCGACTCCTCCATCTACGACTACGACGCCGTCTACGACTCCATCCACGCTAAAAAAAATGCCTCCACCACCAACCCCGATAATGCCAACGACCCCTCCGCCCCGCAAGTCCCCAAATACATGACCTCCCTCCTCCGCAGCGCGGAGCTGCGCAAACGTGACCAGCTGCGCGCCCGCGACAAACTGCTCGCGCGCGAGCGCGAGGCGGAAGGCGATGAGTTTGCGGATAAGGAGAAGTTTGTGACGGCGGCGTATAAGGCGCAGCAGGAGGAGGCGAGGCGGATTGAGGCGGAGGAGGCTGAGAGGGAGAAGGAGGAAGAGGAGAGGAGGAGGAAGGGGGGTGGGATGATGGGGTTTTATAAGGAGATGTTGGAGAGGGGGGAGCGGAGGCATGAGGAGGTTGTTAAGGCGGCGGAGGAGGTGGTGGAGAGGAGGAAGGAGGGTGATGAGGTGGAGCAGGGGGAGAAGGAGGTGGAGGAGAAGAAGGAGGAGGAGGAGGAGAAAGAGAAATCGGCGGCGCAGATCGCGGCGGAGTTGAATGAAAGAGGCGCGAATATTATTATTAATGATGAGGGGCAGGTCGTTGATAAGCGGCAGCTGCTCACGGCTGGTCTGAACGTTGCGGCTAAGCCGAAAGCTAAGCCCGTGTCAGCGGCGAATAGGGATAGGACGCCTGGTTGGGAGTCCGGCGCACGGCGCGGTGGTGTGGAAGCTGGCTCTGGGCGTGCTGGGCAGCGGGCTAGACAGACGGAGATGCTGGCGGCGCAGTTGGAGGAGAGGCTGCGGAAGGAACAAGAGGAGAAGGATGCGCAGGCCAAGGAGCTCGCGGAGAAGAATCGGAGTACGAAGTCGGCGGGGGATGTACAGAGTGCGAGGGAGAGGTATCTTGCAAGAAAGAGGGAGAGGGAGATGGCGGCGGAGAAGGAGAAGGGGAAAGGGAAAGGGGAATAGAGGGATTTTTTTTAGGATTGGGGATTTATTGAAGCTGGGATTTTTGAAGTCGTTGGCGCGATGAAATATACCTTTGGTGAGAGAATGGCCCTATATTGACTGTGGAATGTATTATATAGTTTCTTGCTCCTGTCCAGCATGTAGTGTATATATTTAGCCAAGCTACCTATCTTGTTGCTCATATGAAACACAGAATACCTAAGCTCCTTGGATTTGAATTGAACGCAAGGAGCAGTATCAACAGGAGAAAAAAAATACAATGCTGAAAGACACCTAAAAGACGCCCAGCTAGTCCCAAGTCTATAGAAAAGAACGTGTCTCATAAACCATCATATCCAGTCGTGTAAAGAAAGCAACGGACGAAAACAAATGGGAAACCCTCAAGACCTCCACCCATAAGGAACAAAGAATAGAAAATAACCAGAAGAGCTCAACCGACAGGTCTATCCGCCCAATCTGTGAAGTTTTCTTATGCCGTCAATGCAAAACTCATACCCAATATCCCCATCCCGAAAATCGCAAACCCAATGCAAAGTGATCTATTATGCGACAACACCAAGCCTTCGGAAAAGAGCTGTAGAGAAACGCTAGTCATCACACCTGCGGTTGCGGCAAACATACCGCCGTAAACCGCCCAGGATATATCGGCGGGATCGGTGCCCTTGTCTCCAGTTGCTTTGCCAGCGCCCCAAATCCATAAGGCTGCGATGCCAGCTCCGGCTGGCTGGCTGATCCCGCCGAGTAGGCTGGACCAGATCATGGCTTTTAGTCTGGAGTTTAGAGCTAGGTAGAGTGGCAATGCCATTGCGAATCCTTCTGTGATGTTATGGACGAACAAGGCCATGAAGACGGAGAAGCCGAGGGTCGGATTTGTGTGATTGGTTGCGTAGGTGATAAAACCTTCGGGAAGCTTGTGGAGAGCAATAGCAAGAGATGTCTGAAGTCCAATAGCTAGAAATGCATTTTTGGGAACATGGTGATGATGCTGGGCGGGAGCAGCGAGAGTTGCGCTCTGTGATAATGGAGGAGGGGTAGTCGACATATCACGGTCGTCGACGAAGGAGTCAAGGCCATGAATCCCTAATGGGAGGTTTCCTTCGCCTGTCTCATGGATGTGGGAAGATGGGTGCAATAGAGACTCTGTACCCGAACCACGGCTCTGCCCTTCCGTGTCTGGCTGGCTGGTAGCACTATGATCTCGAGGGAGTACAGATTTCACATCATCCCGCACAATGGTCTTCGTGCACTCTTTTCCACAGGCGTGCGAAAAGCCATAGCAGGGGCCATTTTCGTCGCAGAAAGGTTTCGTCCCGCCGACGAGTGAACTGATTTGGCGGGATAGGCGGGATGTCAGAGGCATTTCTGAGTACGGGACGACTGGTTCCGCGGGGGGTCCGGTGGGAGTGCCCTGGCGGGATATTAAAGGGGTATGTTCCGTGGCGACAGTGTGATGATGATGGTAGTGTATATCAATATCTCCGTTCCCTTCTTCTGGGTCTTTGGTGTGAGGTTCATGTGTATGCCTACAGTCGACTACATGCGAGGGGATATGCCGATGAATAAACCCTGAAACCAGCTGTATAACCACGACTCCAGCTAGAAATAGACCGATCAGGAGATAGGCGGCCGCTCTGCTCGAGAATCCGGCTCGAATCAAGTATTCTTTCGACGTGGGGAGCATGCTATAAAGAGAGGTAAAGAGCTGCTAGCCGTCAGCTTTGTTCAACCCTGGTTAATCGCAAGTCCTGTTCCGCTTACCAAAACCCCCGAGCTCAAGCTCAACGAGGAAGATAAAAATATATTGCTATCAGCAATTTTGAAATCCCTGGGCCCCCCACAATTCCTAACGACGACATCGACACATATAATACTCGATCCAAGAACGCAAGCTATGTATCTAGTAAGCTAAAAAGTTTGTATATTTGCAAAGCTGGAAAAAGGAGCTTACCAACACCGCTAACACAGCTCATAATCCATCCTCGAGTGTCATTATCCAAAGCCATGCTAGACGATGATAGAGAATAGCTTGAAGAATCAGCGCTTCCACCTAACGGCTGGTGCTTGCCACAGGCCGTCCCAAGATCCCCGGCTCAATCAAGGCGCACAAAGGAGGAGTTAAGCATGGGCTGAAGCCGCAGATAGGGACGAATACAGGTTTAAAGAGCGTATTTTTGAAATATAAGTATGAAAATATATCAAAGCAACATTTCATATAGGGTCATGATGCTCCGGACAGAACGAAGCTGGAGGGAGATGGATGCGGCTCTGCGTCGAGGTGACTTCATTCCAAGGTTGTCTGTAGCGCGCTAGGCCTGGATAGGCTTAGCGGTTTCCCCCAAGGTACCTGATTTCGCGCGACAGTCGGCGTACCTTTGCTTAGTCAGCAAAGTCCACGTGAGTGAGCCGCGCGCTAGAATAAGCGTGGCATGCGGCGTTTCTATTGGCCGAAGCTTAAATCAACCTCCCACCGCCTCTGATTGGCCGGATCACACAAGTCCACCTGACCGCCCGAGAAGCCGACTTTTTGCCGGATTAGGAAACTTTTTTGAGATCGCGTCGATCGAGTTGCGCAGCGCCGGACGAGACAGTCTCACAGCATCAGGCGAGCTTGGAGGGGCCTCACTTTGCATTCGTTCTACTCCCGCCTTCTTTCCGTCCTGTCACTCTTTTTGTCTACGTGAACGGCCTCACAACGCCCAAGCCGCTCGCTGCCAAAATGTCCAAGGCAACCTTTGCTGTCATAGCCGCTGCCAGTGCTGCTACTGGAGCCGGCGTCACTGCGCTCCTCTACTCCTCGAAGTCCAACCGTCAGCAACCAGCACCACCTGCCCCTGCTGCTGCTGCCCCTCGTCTCCCAGCACCAAGCACGCCAACTTCCTCCCTCCCATCCCCATACCCCCAACCCCAAACCACCGCCGTCGCTCCGATCCAGCCTAAAAGCCCCGTCGACCCAACCGGCCTCCTCCAATATGGCTTCCCCGGCCCCGTTGTGGATGCTGTAACCAGCCTGCCTCTAACCAGCGGCTTCGACCGTCGCACCCGCAACCCCGCCTGGGTCGCCGAACACATCACCCCCGAATCCGTCCGCCAAAACAACGGCGACCGCAAGCACAGCACCTTCTACGAGGAAACCACCATTCCGCAGGCCTTCCGCGCTCGGTTGAATGACTACTACCGCTCCGGCTACGACCGCGGCCACCAGGTGCCCGCCGCAGACGCAAAATGGAGCCAGGAAGCCATGGATGCCACCTTCTCGCTGGCGAATATGTGTCCGCAGGTCGGCGAGGGGTTTAACCGGGATTACTGGGCGCATTTCGAGGACTTTTGCCGGCGGTTGACCAAGTTTTATCCGTCGGTTAGGATTGTGACGGGGCCTTTGTATTTGCCTAAGCGCGACCCGGCTGATGGGAAGTGGAGGGTGAGCTATGAAGTCATTGGGAACCCGCCAAATGTTGCTGTGCCCACGCATTTCTACAAGGTTATCTTCGCGGAGGATGGGTCGGGAGCTGGTGGCAAGGTTAGCTTGGGCGCGTTTGTTTTGCCCAATGCTCGGATCCCGAATGACAAGAGCCTGACGGATTTCGAGGTGCCTCTGGAAGCTGTGGAGAGGGCGAGTGGGTTGGAGTTTGCATCGAAGCTCCCAGCTGACCGGAGAAAGAAGTTATGCAAGGAGATCAAGTGTGAGATCACGGTGAGGGAATTTGTGAAGAATAGCAATAACAAGGCCCTGCGCGCTCCTTAATTGGGGGGGGGGTTGTTCTCCGAATGATGTGTGTGTAAGTTCTGATAAAGCGTCATTTAATAGTTTGAACCTTTTCTGGGATTTTGTGTCTTTTCGATATTGGCCATGTATATTATACCATAGTTTTCGCGAAGTCTATTATCTGACGGCCTTGCATATATTCTCATCCCAAATCCACCCAGAAGTAAAATATGGATATAATAATACAGATGGAACATTGTAGATAGCATGATACCCGATTCATCAGCATTGGAACGCCGTCCCTTTCTTCTTCGCCATATTCTTGCCCCCACCGGCGAACCCCGTGCCTTCGCTGCTAATCTCGACTAAGCCCGGTCGGACTTTATCCTTCTCTTTCTCCTTCTTCCCTTCCTTCGGTTCCTTGCTTGCCTTTCGTTCCGTCACATCGGTTTCGCATACATAACAGAGCACCTTTCCATGTAACTCTTTGTCCTTTGGATCTGTGCCATGGGGATCTGGGCTTTCATGAGGCGTCATAAATTTCTCAACGCATGGTTTGCAAATTACATGGCCGCAGGGTTTTGTTACTTTTTCATTTTTGTCAGCAGGATTCCCGCCACATATATTGATAGGATATCGTCAAATTGAAGGACGGTGCTAGGGAAGGGGTGGAACATACATATCGCCTTAACACCGTTGGTTAACCCCTTCTTGCAGCTCGGACATACCCGTATCATCTCCCCGGATTTATCATCTTTATCCTCGGTGAAGGTTACGGTAACTAGACCTTTCAACGAATAACCATGTTTATTCTCAGGGGTCGAGGCGGGGCATAGAGGCGACAGTTTCGCCGGTTTGGCATCAAGCGGTCCATTCGATGTAGATGGGGTGAGTGATGGAACCCAAAAAGATGGTAGTTTAGACTTGGATGATTCATTCTGTGAAAAGTCAAAGGTACATCCATCAGCATAGTCCCCGGCAAAAAAAAACCTGGCCAGCCATGAAACCCAGCCAGGAAAGGAATATCTCACCCGCTCCCTCTCGATCTCCCTTCGAATCTTGTCCCTCTCCTCCCTCGCAATATTCCGCATACTATCCTCATCCAACTCAAACCCCTTCCTCCTCTTCCTCGCCAACTCTCCATTCGAACTAGCCCCCTCCTCCCCACCCTTCTCCGCATCCAATTTCCTCTTCCTCTCCTCAAGCCCCATGCTCACCATCTCGAACTCCCTCAGCTCCCTCTCCCGCGCCTCGTCAGCTAACCGTTCCTCATCCTCTTCTTTATCCCGCGCCGCCAGCTCCCGCTCTTTCTCTAGCCGTTTAATCTCCTTCCGCTGCGCGAGGAGATCGCTGACGGCGCATTCGCGACAGAAGAGATCGCCGTTGGTGGCGCAGGCGACGACGGGGGCGCGGGCGGGGAGCAGACAGAGGCGGCAGGAGGCAAAGGGAAGAAAGGATTCACGGGATAGACGCGTGCTTTGGGTGCCCCAGGTGGAGCGGAGGAGGGAGCGTTCGTAGGAGGTGAAGTGCGGGAGGGAAGTGTTGCGCTTGGAATGCGCCATAGGGATGGATTGGTTGTGGTTGTTTGTCTTGTGCGGGGATTCTTGGGTGCGATGGGTACGGGTACTTTGCTGGGGAGTCTCAATGTTTTCGCCGGCTACTAGTACGGATAGATAGGGGGCTGGTATCACAATGAGCATGCAGGTTTCTGTTCGTTGAGGGGAGCTTCGATGTTGAGCTTCGGATATGATGACTAAGCTATCGCTCCGCTCCTATCAGATCGCCTCTCTGTTTCCCCCTTTTTCCTCGACAAGCACGGAGTATCTCCCTCCTGCTTGTCATTTCAACCCAAGAGAATGCACGGGAATTATCAGCATGCTTTAGGGTATCTATTGAAGTTCACACGTTGATAGGTCGGCCTTCCAAAAGGTACATATCATAACCTTATCACTTGCTTCCAAGATGCTCCGCGAAATCCCAGATTCTCCTCTCGTTTGAATGCGAAGAAGGACGAAATATGTTGACGCATAAATGGTCATGGCAGCGAGTTCGTCTTATCACTTATGCTCATTACAAAGGGTTCTTTTCATTTTAGTCTCTTTGCATGCTGTCTGTTGCTTTCAGCTTTCGCAGGCTCTGAAAACCCAACTTCCACATCCTACTGCCAGGACGACCAAAGAGGACCACTCAACCTAGTCATTGTTTTTATTTGTCTCTAAGACCAGGCCCCCAGGTTTGGACGAGCTCAGGTCAGGACGGCCTAGATGTTCATAATTGTCCGCAGATGCTATACAAGGATGATACAATCATGATGGTTTCTACTAAGCGGCAGGCTTGTTCTTCCGCACACTATGACAATCCCGAGTTATAAGCCTCTATTGATTCAGGGGTAATATCGATGGAGAATTCCTTACTCACAGTCACTTCTGTACATCATTTTCGCGTTATCTAGATTCCGGATTTCCGCGGACACGCCGTCTTGCTTTGAGCAGGGGATTCTGAAATCGATCGTATACAAAACACGAACTACGTCGGATGCAACTTTCTACCTAAATCCCTTAACCACGCCGTTGAAGAACCAGGCATTCTGTGGCGTGCAATGATCCCGGACCGGATATCGTGTGGGAAATATCCCCCTCTTTCCTAGCCATAGGAACTTTGTCCTGTCTAACTTACATAGTAATTTGTCAATATGGATATCAGCCGTTCTTGGAAGGTAAGTGGTATCGTTCGCAAAACGAAAATCTTACTCGTGGCTTATGTCTTACGGATCCGTGTCGCTTTATGAAATCATTTTAACAGCTAAACAAAGAACCGTCTCCGGAGATGTCAGAGTGCAATCGCATAAATGACCAATACCCGCCGGCAGCTCTCAGGAAGGACCATATACCGTGGTAACATTGTGTTTCCGCTACTGGAGATCACTGTCAATGATATCTGGAGGCAGAGGTCCTATACAGGCCGGGTTCGGTGACTGTGGTCATGAAAGCCTCGTTGAATATGAAGAGAAAGGCTCAAATGCGGCTGTTTAGAGGGTAATATGAACGTTCCATGTCATACCATGCATATTTTGCCCGCCGTTTTGGGAGAGCATCATGCGGCTCTTGCTCGCAATTGAAGACAAAATGTTACGTTCTTATCGAAGATCACTTGCTTATGACGGCTACTGAAGTGCATATTAATGAAGTCAGGCCCGTATAATCCGTCTTACTGGCGTTAGAGGGAAGAAAAAGAGAAGTACCTCTGAGTGTCTGGGGAAAAGAATATAAACCCGCGCCAGATATCCCTCCCACCAGCAGATCGAACCTTTTTATCTCATTGACAATAGCAAGAGATCCAAGACCGAAACCAAAAATATCCACGACCTCATTGCTATTACCAGAATCATCACTCACATCTTTTACCCCCTCAATCGAAACCAAAGTCAAAAATGCGTTTTCCAGCCGTCTTCGGCATCATCTCAGCTTTGAACATCCCTGCCATTGCCAGCCCTGTCCCCATCGTGGAGCCCCAGACCGAAATCGTTGGGAGAGAAGCTGCCCCTGACGTTGCCAGTGATGCATCCACGGCGAGTCCTGCCAGTGAGCTCGCCGTGAAGTGGACCCCGCATCCCGAATTTAGATGCAGTACATACGACCACTATTTTAATAGTCGTGCCTCGTGCAACAAGTGAGCTATTTCACCTACTGTTTTTGTGAATATATAGCGCATGATTTGGCCATGCATCGTGTGAAGGAGTTATGGAGCTAACATGGAGCTTTTCGTCTAGGCAATGTCAGAAGCTTGGGACTGCAACTGCAATACTTGGCAGATGCCATGATTTTCATGGGCCGGAATGTCCGTTTTTCCCATTTGACCCCTGCTTGGGGGCTTTTAGCTGTGAATGCTACGAGCGGATTCGGACGCCCCATCCAACGCTGTAGTAGGGCATGACGGGAGCTGCTTTGGAAAAGAGGTAGCGAGATCTGTTTTCGAGATACCTACCGTTTTCCTAATCGAGTTCCTCTCACTCTCTATATATGTTTCTCCATCTACTCTTTTCCTCCATCTGGGTCGCATTACCTTGATAGTCTGAGATTCTGTTCCTATATCACATTCCGCCACTTGCTGCATTCATTTTCCTGGGGTTTTCTGCCTTTAGGTATCCGGTACCGGATAGGGCAGGGATGATAGGGGAAAAGATTTTACCCCAGGTTCTTCTTTTCTTCTGTGAGATTGATCCATTTTGTTTTTCTACAAGCTTGTTTTGGGCAATTCGACTCTAAACAAGACGTTGGTTTTATACTTTCATGTCTAATTCTATAACAAGATGGTAGATGGCGTATGTAATGGTCTGTGCATTATCAGATTAAGACCTGAGATGGCAGAAGGGGGTAATATCCTTACTTAAAACCACAATAAATGGTAAATATCGGAATATAGTAGCATCAGACAATTCAGTATTATAATAATACGACAGTAAATAAACAAGGACATGCATACAGAAAATATTATTATCAGACTTGCTAAGGGAACAGGGTGAACAATTGGATTCACCATTAGCCGTTGGGCGGAAAAGTACTCCGTGATTGGAGCTTCAAGATCGTTTAGTTACCTGACAGCTCATCGTTTTCTGTAGGATGGTTTGGTCCAACTAGCTTCGGCACATCTGCTCCCTCCGTTTGGGGCGAAGTGGATTTAGCTGCGGCCTCGCGGAATTTCTTTTTGATAGCGGCTAGTCCCAGATCTTTTCGTGGAATAGAAGCCCTTGCATCTTCAGGGCTGATAAGACCAGCCCGAATTTGGTTTCGCTGGAAGCAGACTTTTCTCCTAGCACCAGGCATCATCACTTTCCCAAACAGGTCAACGAAGAATTGATCTTCAATCGGAAGACGGGTAATAACGTCTTTAGGGAGAATCTCGAGTAAGTAGTAATATTGAGTCTGAAAGTAAGCCGTAATGGATATGTTCAGTTCTTCCTGGCGAAAGCGTTCGATAATGACGTCGATGAGGGCTAGAGGTTCAAAGTTTTAGTCTCGACACAGTCGCATTCATGAGGGTAGATACTGACCATCAAGATAGAAAACCCTGGTGGGAAAACGGCACAGGGTAGTAGGGTGTAAAAACGTATTGTTAGAAAGGCTTGAGGGCGACAGATCCAAGTGCCAGTAGCTTGCAGGAATAAGCACAAGGCTAGGGTCCCTGGGATGGACGTTAATGTCAATAACGAGTCTGCAACCAGGCCAGCCAGTTTGGTTGCCTTTCTCTTTCGTTGTACGCTTGTCCCAGAATGTTTCATTGATCTGGGGATATTCAATAAAGCCGTGGTTCGTTATTAAAATAGACCGTGCAGCGTCAAGCTGTTCATCCGCGACAGCAAGGAGAAGATCACTGATGATCAGCGGGTACCCCAGAATTTTAGCGATAGCATCACCGACAATGCAGTATCGCAGGCCAGACTCCTCGAGTATTTCAGCAGTGCGGAGGTAACACCAGAGCATGAAACTTTGCAGCTTGAACGGGGCCTCGAAATCAGCCATGATGGTAGACGAGGCAGGAAGATCGAAACTCGAAAGATAGTTGAACAGGAAGAAGTTGTCGTTGCTGGCTGTCAATTGGGATGGAGGAAGATGGCAGAAAGGCCGGACCAAAGGAAAAGCTTTTTTCCGCCGCCTGACGGGGGACAATGATATGACGTCATTTGTGTTTTTCATTGATCCAGTCTTGGACACCTCATGAGCTTTCCACCACATTCACTTTTTGTAGGTGGAAAGGTGAAAAAGCAGAAGGTGAGGAGATGAGATTGAATGAGGGAGGTGACTCACCCTCACCTCTTCACCTCCTCCTCCTTCTCCTCCTTCTTCTCCTCCTTCTTCACCTCCTCCTTCATCACCCTACTGCTTCACCACCTCTTCTTCTACTTAACCGCCCCAACTTCTGCTTTACCACCTCACCTTCTACTTCCCTAGTCCTTACCCGGCCTTGATTCCGAACATCAACCTCCACGACTTTCTATCTCATATCCACGCTCCCAGTTCAAGTCCTACTTATCCCTGGTATGTATTTTGGCTCTTCTTTTGAAATATCACAGTATCCAGGACGTGTTCTTACTTTGTTGGTTAAACTAGTCTTGGCCTTGAGGTACCTGAGCCTACAAAATGCCAGCTATCGATGCCGTTCGCGCATGCATTGAGGCCATCCAGGCTCGTCTCGCCGGCCGCTTCATTTTAATCGGTGGAGCAGCAATGAACCTTCTCGGCAGCTCTCGAGTCACTGAAGACGTTGATATTCTCGTCGCCACGCCCGACCTGCCTGGCTTGGAAAGCGAATTGCGGCAGATCAATGGTTTCACCGACGTGTCAGGAAAGATTGTATTTACGGTTCAAGGGATTAATGTATCGGTTGATCTCCTCACCAACGCCGTAGACAATGCCACCTTCAACGAAATGTTGCCCTATACGACCCTTGTTGGCCAAGTTAGAGTGTTGAGATTGGACTATGCTCTTGCTTTGAAGCTGACATGTCTCTACCTGAGACAAGACGATGAGAATGGGTTGGCCAAGAGGGAGACCGATGCGCGGGACATTGCTTTTCTTGGCGACAGAATGGCCGAACGCAACGACACGATCAGCGACCAATGCGCCGAGAAGTTTCGTTTGGGGTTTTACCACATGGCTGAAATCCGAATTCACGTTCCCGCGACTACATTCGACATTTTGGTACGCCTGGGGATCCGCAAAATGTTGATTCCATGGGAGGACAACACGCCAGAGCAACAAGAATACTACAGTTGCCTTGCCGAACCAGGAAGCGATCCGCTTACTGTGCCCTTGGATGATTTGCAGGGATGAGGTCTGTCAAGTTGCCATTCTGCTGTGCTGGGGATGGGGTCTGTCAAGTTGCCATTCTGCTGTGCTGGGGATGAGGTCACGGTCTGTTGAGTTGCCAGTTTGCTGTGCTGGGGATGGGGTCTGTTAAGTTGCCATTTTGCTGTGCTGGGGATGAGGTCTGTTGAGTTGCCATTTTGCTGTGCTGGGGATGCTTTCAAGTTGTGCTTAGTTACTAGTATTTGTGTTTTTTGTTTCTTTTAGTAAACAGGGATAGAGAATCTAATTGTTTACTCCCACTTGAACAGAGCCAGAACCACTTTCAAAACCATACTAATCGTGCCGCACGCAGTGGCCACACGGGTTGCAGTTTTTGCTGCACCCGTGGTGGGTGTGCCTCACCACTACGATAATATCACCGCTAGCATAAAAACTGCCACTAGGTACCTTTTATATGGGATTTCCATATAAAAGATACCTACTTGATGATGTTTTATTTTTCATGATTTCTCCACCACCACACTAGATATGTAGCTCATATTGGAATAGAGTATACAGGAAATACTAGAGAATATAATAATATTAAGTAAATCTATTAAAAATGGATTATTCTCTTAAAATTAGGATAAAACTGAAAACACACTAAAATTAACACTAAAAATAGAAAAAAAGAGAATGAAGGAGAAAATCATACTTTTATTAAAATTATTATATTTCTTAGAGTGTCTAGAGACTTCTATTAAGATCTGAGAGTTATATCTAGTGTGGTAGTGGAGAAATCATAGATATCTATAAGTATCTTTTCTATGTGTTCTCCATACAAAAGATACATTTATGTTAGTGGTGATATTATCGTCATGGTGAGGCGCACCCACCACGGGTGCAGCAAAAACTGCAACCCGTGTGGCCTGTGCGCCACGGCACGATTAGTAGCTTAATGCATACTAGCGCCATCCATCTCCCAAACCCACCCCCAAACCCATCCCCAGCGCGCATTCCAACCCCTACGCAGAACAACAAGGTAGGAAGAGCCAAACTCAAAGGATTGTTGAATGAGAAGTAGTTGTCGTCGCTGGTTGTCAGTTGAGATGGTGGAAGAGACAATGACATGGTGTCATAGTTAAAGTTGATGGGCTATGAAAGCTTGTATTGAATAAAGTTGAGAGCCAGCCGGCTTGGTATGGCGTATGGCCTAAAATTATAAGCTTATTCTTGGTCTATTTTAAAAATAACTGATGACTCCTACCTCCAGATGTATCCCGGTTTTCCTGGCCGAAGACAACTTCTAATAACAATACTAGTAGTAGTTCTATGAGGAATGTACATAATAGTGAGGGGGAAACACAGATGATTGATTGATCTGTCCTATCTATGAGGTTTTCACTGCTATTTAAATCTCTATGAAAAAACCACTCTGATGATTATAGAATATCTAATTTCTGACAAACCAAGGAAACAACAAAGGAAAGCGTAAGCAAATGTAACAGCACGAGGGTAGCACCAGAGAATCATAGTGAAGCTGTAGTGCTGAGGCAGCCACTAAACGGTTGGCTACAAGTGTATAAAGATCTATCATGAAACTTCGTAAAGGGGTTCCGCCTTAAAATGATTGACAAGTAAGTAAATAAATAAGCACTATCCGCTCATATAGCAAAATATAAGTTACAATCAGGACAAGATATTTATTCCTTCTCGAAAATTGTGGCCGTTTTCATACATCATTTTCTACAGCTAAGCATGGTTGTTTGGAGACGATGTAAGGTAGGGGGCAGTTGTGGATATATAAAGCCCAGATGCAATCCAACCAAGTCCACTCGTTCCTAACCATCTTCTCATAGATCCTTGCAAGTCCTCATTGATCTCAACTACTACCATTACTCCCTATCCAGCATGCAGCTCCTTACCATCTTCACTCCTCTCATGGCCCTTGGGCTCGCCGCGCCAGCATCCGCCGCGCCAGCATCCACCGCCCCTGGAATGTCTCCGAACGAACTCCTAAACACCCTCAGCAAGAGGTCAACCATGTGCGGCATTAATATCACTGAACCAGAACAATGCCCTGATGGATATCACTGTGCCTGTTCTGTTGTAATCCCAGCATGTCATTCTCACACCTGAAAACTCCGAAAGAAAACATCTGCTGACGTATAGAACCTGCAGTGCCCAACATTTCCATGTCAATCAGCCACTGCATTCTACTGTGTTAAGAAAGGCTGTAATGGCTGTTCCTGCCCTGAACCACCAAGGGATTAAAGGATGGGGAATTGGGGATTAACCAAGCTGCAGATGCTGGTGCAGCTCTAGTAGTTTACCTGTAAGCTTGCCCTCAAAAGCTCACTCTCGGAAGTTCTTCAGGGCAAATGTTAATGTCCTTATTTTTGGAAGCAGGCCAGGCTTGAATATATTGTTGGATATCTCTTGGCTCTACACTTCATGTTATGATGTCCACTTATATCATTCCTTATATACTACTGGACTACCACCATTTCTTATTGTTTCTCCTTATTCAATTGCATATCATAATCTAGGTCTGGATATGATAAACATAACATACAGTGCATATTAGCACAGCAATGTAAATAAGGGGTAAGATACTACTATTCACTATGGCCCAGGACATCAATACAATGCCATGATTATAGTATATTCTAGAGCGTGTTCTACTGCATTCCCTTTTTGCAGGTAATTAAGCACCTAGTGAAGAAAAAAGTGACATATCTTGTCACCCCAAGGTATGTCATCCTCATCTTCGGTCCTTCAACTTCTTCTCCACTACTCCGCACATCACCAGATTGTCCCGAGGCTTCTTAGGCAGGAGACAGTCTATCTATATTATTATACTATTACAGCACGCCTCTTGGTTCTAAACAGCACCCTATTCGCCATATCTATATCATCTCCAACCGTTTCTAAACGCTTCGGGATCTATTTATTTAGCCTTGGTATGCAGTTTGATCGCCCATTCTAGTACTATTAGAACATATCAGAACACGTTCTTGCTGAACATTACCTTTGTGGCAATGAGCAATCGATTTGCGGCCGCTACGCACAAAATGCCCTTGCACCTGCAAGTGCAGTTGCAAACCATAATGATGTCAAATCAATATTCTAGTTTCGGTTCTTGATAATACACCTATTGCAAAGTGGGCAGCGCCAGACCAGGGGGCACTACCGTCCCAAGACAAAGCGCCGGGCAAGACCGCCCCCACGACCGGGAAGCCCAGCGTAACTACTAACTATTCTATGGATCAGTCGACATTCTAACAAATGCCGTACAAAGTGCCACCTTCAATGACATGATCCCTCATACCATACCACACTTGTTCGGCCAAATTAGAGTCTTGAGACTCGACTAGCTCGCATTAAAGTTACCATGGTCTCTACTTGAGAGAAGACGCAGGAGGAAAACCCAACTCGCGTGATATTACTTTTCTCTGCACCGAAATGGCCGAAAACATCCACACAATATCAATACTACTTAAGAATAACAGCAACACCGACGACGAAGACGACGAAGGGCGGTTATCTGGAAACTGCCCACCCGCGTGGCAACATTTGCTATGCGGGTTATTGCCGTGCTGTGCTGGAGTTCGTGGGGACAGTGATTATTTATGCCAGGAAATCTCGTTCAAAGTTTTAACCATCACATTATCTATATCCAGCTTAGTTACCGTTCTCGAAACGAGAACGATATCGAGGAAATATCTCGGGATGGAAGTGAGCTGTACGCCTGAGGGAATCAAATTGACTCACCAATGATATATTGAACGAAGTAACTACTACAGTTACGTTTCTGAACCAGGAAGCGATCCGCTTACTGTACTCTTGGAGGATTTGGGAGGAATGAGGTGCGGATATCAGTGCAAGCTATTTCTCTTACTTTGATTGGAACGGGAGGTTTTCTGGGTTAATTATCAAAGCATTAAAAGATAAAACCATTATGTCGTGCTAGGGATGCTTTGCGCTGAGTTATTCATCTTCTACCGATTATTATTGCGATACTCATAATGGCGGCATCTTAGAATACTCATATTAATCGTGCAAACTAACCACTAATTACTCGTCTGAGTTCTCCGAATTACAATTGACAAACAACTTGAATAGAACTAGAACCATCATCAAAACCATAGTGCATGGTGCCATCCACCCCCTATCTCCCAACCCGTGGCTAACGTGCGCAAACCCCTAAGCAAAACAGAACATTAAACATGTGAGACACTCAGTTGTCCAAGCCCCCTTTAGCATCCTCCTTCTCGGTCGCATTCCCATCCCCACTCCCACTCCTCTTCCCCTTCTTCCCCTTCTTCTTCTTTGACTTCTTCTTAGACTTGCTAGGATTTTCGTGCATGCGACTCTCATCGAACTCCTTCTTTTCCGCCTCGAGCTCCTTTACCAACTCGTCGACATCGATGTTGGGATCCCGATCTCTGGCACCCACAAATTCCCCGTCCTCGCTATAGTCGGAAAGCTTGATGTAGTCCCCCAGTTCCTTCGCGTCGAGCATGAAGAGAATCTCCGTTCGTCTATCTGGGTTGTCCCAGATAACCTGCACATCCTTTTTTGATGAATATCCTCGCTTTGTTTTCCCAGCCTTTTCCAACTTCATAGGATCCTCCTGTAGTTTGGACATCCACTTGAAATTCGGCCCCTCCGTCCCTTCAATCTTAAGGAAAATGGACTTGGCCTTTCCCAGGAACTCCATCGCCCTGCCAACATCCGAATGCCAGGCGCAAATCATTGCACAGTGCTTCCAGATCTGGCCAAGAGGATCAGAGGTAAAACCCGACTTGATGTGGACGTCTATGATCGTGTGGGCCATCTGGAGGGTGCCAGCTGGCTCAGTGGCGACAGCTTTTTCCATAAGCATGATAGGGACCTTCAAAGAAAGTAACTCGATACCTGCCTCAACAGCGGGATCCCGGTTCTCGCATAGCTCGCAAGCACATTCGAACCCGAAATTCTCAAGCGTGTATTCCTGGCGATTTGCAATGTTCGCGTAGATGAACTCATATGCGACTGTAATTTCTTCGTCGACCTCGATGTCCCGGCAAGCATGCAACAGGATGATGTAGCTTTCCCCTACGGGCGTGTTGACTGTAAGAAGCGTATGCTGCGCATTCGGACGGCAAGAATGGTTCAGGAAGGCCGAACGCAAGCCAAGGGCACGAGCATTTCCTGCTTGAAGCGGTACGCTGATAGCGCCTCTGTCGAAAACTGAACCAAGTATTCCGTATTTCTCCTTGGATCCCTTGGGCAGTTCGAAGAATTTCCGCTTGAACTCAGTGTCCTTGACTTCCTTCATGCTGGTATGAAGGATCTTATTGTACAAATCGACAGCGCCCTTCGCGTCCTCCAGGGTTTTCGTGGTGACCATGACCTCTTCGCTGTAAATGCATTGCCCTTCCCCATATCTTTGTTTCGCAACAAGCCCCAACCCCCTTTTTGGAAAACTTTTGACAACGTAGGGCAGCGGGCCGGTTGATGTCACCGGGGGCCCAAACTGAGTCGCTGAGTCCATTGTTTTTTTCGAGACGCGTCTTCTGTATCGAGGACTTGGATTAGAACGGCGAGGCAATGTAAACAAACGCCTATGGATTCTTTCACCTCCCCAGGGATCAACTCACCCAAGGCTACTGGTGCTCTTGATATGCAAAGCTGCGGAGAGCTAGTCCGACCGGATGTACCAGCCAAGGCCACAGTTTGTAGTAGAGTGTCAGAACAGAAAAGGAAGCACAGAACAAGGAAAATGAAAGAGTAAGAAGCAGCGCACGAACAAAAGGGTCAATTGGGGTTGGGTTATGGTTATATTGGCGTGCCATATCCAGCATCACTCATATCAACCATCTGTGAATAAGGTCAATTCTTAGGCTATCTGACAAGAACAAGCTTGAAGAGGGACATAGTCAAAGGGACTGTCTGCAATAGTTTCTGATATCTAATGCCAGTGTATGAAAGAGTAACAAGGATGTTGATAGAGGACTTGGGATACTTCTGACAGTGATGCCAATCACACAAGACACATGTTTGCATGCAACAATGGCTGTGTATCATCCCTCCTTCCTTTGTATATGAGATAGAATGAAAACAATGAGACAAGGAAAGAATCAAAAAGAATCCTTTTTCATTTTTGCCTTATCCATCCTGCCTTCCCTTTGCCACAAAGAGCAAAGGGAACGGGAAAGGGGGACACAAAAAGAGAGAAAATAGAATATATACGGAAAGGCTTGAGATATCAATGCAACAAGATCGAGATAAACAGCTACTATATACCGTACCGTGGAGGCCTTGACAGGAGCCAATTTTAAACGTGGAAGGCCTGCAGTGTTGCTCCAAGCCCGTTTGCTTTTTTTTGACCAGGAACTGAGCACCTGTTGAATCATTTTGGCCGTCACAAAAGCGGTTCTTCCACATAAGCTGTAGACTCGGCAATTGGACAGTTGACTCAGATCCGTCAGCAGCAGCAACAGGTGGTGGAGGAGAAGGTCTCATTTCCCTCTGGGCAAATAGTATTGATGCTGACATTTAATACGCCAAATTCGCACGGGATAGGCGCGCGCTTAGCTGAATTGGCGCTCAGTTATGACTATGGGGGCTCGTACAATCACCTTTTGTTGAAAAAAAAAAAAACAAGGGATGAGAGAGAAAAAGCTTCATACATCCAAATATCCCACGAGGCAAATTTTTGGTAGGAAAGGCCGTCTTTTTGTCCTTTTTTGAATAATTCGTCTTATTCACGCCCGTATCTAATTACGAACTTAACTACTAGTAACTAGTTACCTCAGCCTCACGCAAAAAAGGGTGCCCAAAACATCCATTACACCATCAACCACTCCGAAGCACAAAACACCTTTATGAAGAAACTTTACACTTAATGACGTTTGTTAAAACCTCGCTGTATTGATTCCAGAGCCTTTTTCTATTCCGTCCCACCAGGTATCGCTCTTCCGGATCGGAACCTGTAACTGACGGTTATCACGTCCGGTTATTCCCCGCCATCCCGCAGCCCTTACCCACATACATACTAGACATCATCATGGCACCCAGAGCACCCCTACTATATCACATATGGTTCCATTACATCGAGCCATTCTGTGCCCTAAACGGCGCCTATCTCGCCTACTTCCGCCCAGCAGCCTACCTCCAAATGACGCTGGCCCCATCCTTCGATAGCACGTCGGAAGTGTCTCCCGCCACCGCATATGTCATGCAGCAATTCGCCGCCGTTCTCGTGTTTTTCGGGCTGGTAGAGGGATTGATGATGCGGATGACGAACGACTTGAAGGTCCAAAAGGTTCTCATGCTCTGCATGTTTGCCGGCGACTTTTTCTATCTTACTGCTCTGCATGGGCAGGGCGGGAGCGAGTGGTATTATGCACAGCCGTGGCTTTGGGATGGGACTGCTTGGGGGGTTTTTGGGTCGTCGTGGATTAGTCTGATCTTGCGGTGTGGGTTTTTGGCTGGGGTTGGACTTTAGGGGGTTGGATATATATATTCGACTGATCTGCTTGCCGTGTGGTGGATGGGCTTTTTGGAGGGGACGGAAAAGCTCCAAGGATCTGTCGCATATTGCTCAATGACAGCTCGACTAGCATTGATGTGGAATTTTTGCCGGTGATAATAGCTATCTGTTTCTTTAGTTGGATATTGGGTTGTTTATTCCCAAGGTTGTCAAGTTGTCTGGCTCTCCTTGTTACATCGGATTTCACCATTTGAAATGGATCACTGCTTCCATATTCAAGACTAGACCACTGGTTTTTACCAGCCATCGCACCCCAAATATGCATGTTGTTCGCTATGTCGAGAGCAGGATTTGCCTGATACGGCAACAAATGATACCTCGGGGACCCAATTAACAGAGTGGGTATTTGGTTGAGGCATTTCTATCCTCATTTTATCCCATCTTCCTAAGACCAACTATCTAGAATGACAGCAGTAAGAAATCCCAAGAAGACGCTCTCAAAGACACCTTACTATCCACCTGCGGAAATCGAACCCCTTCCCGGACCACCATTATCTATTTCCTTCATTATACCCAGCGCGAGCTCAACCGCCTGAGCCAGATATATGCCCGTCTGGTCTTCGAACCACTGACGCACGAATAGACTACTCATTTCCATAAGTCATGTCCAGGCATATTATTAAGAATTTTTTTCCATCTCTGAACTGTGGACGAAAAAAAATATACCAATACCCCTTTACAATTCACTTCGTGAGTTGTATCAGAAGGCTATAAAAACAAAAAAAGATATTCGAATGCATCATCCGTGAATCGAACACGGGCCTCATCGAGTCGGAATCCGATTTGGAATCGAATGGCAACGATGAATTCTACCACTAGACCAATGATGCTGGTTGTTGATGTGGATTCGACCAGCGAAGTATATTTTAGCGGTTGCTAATTTACGTTTTGCATTAGGGCTGGGTGAAATCATGTGACATTGACTACATCGGGGACATCCTTCCGATCTATCAACCGAGAATTGGAACTATCAACCCGAAGATTCAACTCGCCCGTCATATCAGGATATCAGGCTACATTCCGGTGGGGGACGTAGCCAGGAGGTGTTCCACGGCGTCATTCTTTGACAATATGCGCTCACGCAGCTAACTATGTGCCGGAATGTGCCAAGTGAATGCCCCCTGTCATGGCATTCCCCCCAGCCATGTAAACAAAGCCGGGATATGAACCAGAGCTCCCCCTCAACATCTCCCCGCACTCCGAATAGTGGCTTTGAAAGTCATAAACTGACGCTGTATATTTTTGCGGTGTTTCTTCCTTCGCCTACTACTTATTAACGACGCATTGATAGCATCACAGGGAACAGCTGAGATTCCATATTGGAAGATCATGACAACCCTCCAGCATCCCAAACTCGGGGAGATACGCGGGGTGATCAAGGGCTCAACGAGGGGCTTTCACGGGATAAAATATGCCTCGTTGAAGGACCGGTTCGCCGAACCAGAACTTATCAGCGACTATGATGGGAAAATAGATGCGACAGAATACGGGTACGTTTGAGCAAGGAAAACAAACTACCTACATCAGTTCAATGTCGATCTGATGAAGGCTATAACTGGCAAGAAAGCTAACAACCATCCAGGCCGCATGTTACTTCTCCCGCCTCAGGCTGCGACAGAGAATTTGCGCTCATCCAGCAATCGCTGCCGAAGCCTGAATTCACCTTCTCGGATCTAGATGGTTTGAGCATCAACGTGACGGTCCCCAATGACAGCCAGGCATCTCCACAGGGAGGCAATGGATTTCCGGTGTTCGTCTTCATTCATGGCGGCGGCTTCGCCATCGGCTCATCCGGCTGGCCTCAATTCGATATGTCGAGATTTGTGTCGTTTTCCGGGGAAAACGGTACCCCTCTAATTGCGGTGACTATGAAGTGAGAATCTAGTTTATATGCCAATGTTTGGCCGCGGAATTAGACGACTAACTAGACCCCCTTTCCCAGCTACCGCCTAGGCGTACCCGGCTTCCTAACCTCCCAGGAACTCCGTGATGCGGGATACAAGTCAAACAACGGTCTGCGCGATCAACGAACTGCTCTCCAATGGATCAAACAGAACATTGCAGGATTTGGCGGTGATCCCGACAACGTAACTGTTGCAGGCGAGAGTGCTGGCGCCGGTGAGACAAAATTACACCCCCTCCACCACAATTTTTCCTGATCTTTAATACTAACAATTCTACCAACCGACAGCGAGCGCCTGGTACCACCTCCATTCCAAGCAGCCCCTATTCAAACGCCTCATCCTCCTCAGCGGTAGCGGCCTTCTTAGCCCCCCACTCGCCCCTCCCGTGACAGAATTCGCGTATAGTTCTGTCACCAAGGCGTTGGGGCTCGATGGGCTTTCCCCCGAGGAGCGCGTCAAGGCCATCGTTAACCTACCAGCGGACGAATTGCTGGCTAAAACCCCACGAGTCCCGCTTTTGCCTGCGCTGGATGGCGATGTAATCCCGGTCGAAACGTCGTTTGATAAGGTCTCGAAACTGGCCAAATCTACAGCCGAGTTTCCGGGGATAGAGTGGTGTGAGGATTTACTTGTTGGCGCTTGTCAGTTTGATGTAAGTCTGATATCCAAACCCTCGCGCAAAATCATCAATCAATTAATCAATCAATTCAAAAAAAAAAAAAAAAAAAAAAAAACTAACCCCCTCCCCCCCACAAAGGGCTCCGTAATGTCCGTCCTCATCCCCAACGCCGCCACCAGCACCCCCTCAACCCTCTACGACCGCTTCACAACAGCAACCACCACCACCCTCCCCGCCTCCGCTTCAACCACCACCACCTCCCTCCTAACCACCTACAACCCATCCGCGACCAAACACCCCCTCCTCCACTTCGCAACAGACCTCCTCTTCCACGCGCCCGTCCACTTCATCGCCACCGCCTGGCCGCGCCCCACCCGCTCCTTCGCATACTTCTTCAACGAGCCGAATCCATGGGACGGTCCGTTTAAGGGCTACGCGACGCACGTGTTGGACGTGGCGTTTTTGTTTTTGAATTTTGAGGGGTGTTTTGGGGAGGGGGATGATGCGGAGAGGGAAGCGGAGAGGCGGAAGGCTGTGGGGAGGGGGTTTGCGGGGGATTTGGGCGGGTTTTGTTATGGGAGGGGGGTTGGGGGTTGTTGGGAGGAAGGGAAGGCGAGGGTTTATGGGGGCTTTGAGAAAGGTGGGGTGGTGGGGGAGGTTGGGAAGGGGGAGGTTGGGAGGGGGGTTTTTGAGTTTGGGGAGGCGGTTGGGTTTGATGTTCTGATGAAGGTTTGGGGGGGGATAATGAGGGGGGATTGATTAGGTAGGTCAGGTGGGGATGAGGGGGAGAGGGGGAGTAGTTGAGGGGGAATTGATGGGCTGGTGGATCATCTTGATGTATCTATCCATAGGGGTGGTTGTGTTTAGGTGGGAGAATCGCCGTTCGATTGCTTACTACACAGAAGTAATTCTCCAATTCCACGCATTGGAGACTTTTATGATGTATTCTAAAAATTGGTGCGGACAAGAAAGCTGTTAACTAAACTAGTTGGTATATCGACGGATGGATCGGCCCATCAAATCGATCAGTAGTTATGGAGTGGGGTGGTCGAGGAGATGTATGCAGTTGGCGGTGGAGGAATAGGATGGACGCATCTACTATGGCATATGTACATACATAGGACGAAGATAAGTAGAAGCTGGGACGGCTGAGTGGCACTTAATATGAAGAACAAATACATAAATATCACACATTTAAAAAACAACCTCCCAACTTCAGAAAAGTCGAGTACATCATTCATCATTATCATCTACCTATGCCTATGCCTAAGCCGTCAAAAGAAGAGGTAGGGGGTGTCATTTTCATGCCGCATCGGGTACATAGATATACAAGTATGCCGGGTTCCATTTCCATCATTCATTCTTCCTTCCAATGTATGGAGGTTATGTATCCATCCCATGCGAGCGCCGTCGATAACAGAGACTAGATGCGGGGAAGAGTAAAACGAATCCGAAGGGAAAGAGACAGAGGTGATGCCGTTTTCTGTGGGAAAATGAAAATGAGAGAGAAACAAAGACTCTAACATAAAAACAACAAAAAATGGTACAGGGAAAAATGCATACAGCCAACCAAACCCTTCATCCACATGGGAGGGGAAAAAAACACAACCGAACTCCATAGAATCAAAACATGTCAAAAAAAAAAAAAAAAAAGGAAAATATCAAAAACACCAACCCCATGACCCCCCGCTAATAAAAAGTTCATCACCGATCTGTACTTTCCAGAATCATCTCAACATCCTTAATCGGATGCAACAACATGGGCGGCAAACACATCCTCCCCTCAGTCGCAAGCTCATACTCCTCCCCACCACCCCCATCAACTCTATACCCGAGCCACCGACGCCAGAGATTTATCGAGTGGCCCGCAGAATAATACCACGTGGTGCCTCTAAAGTTATGCTCTCTTTCGCCAAAGACGGACGTCCTAGCGCCCCCAGTTGCTCCATTACGACCAGCATTAAATACCGATTCGAGATAGGTAGGTGGCCAACGGCGATCAACGTACATGGAGTGCGGGACATAGACAGCCTTGAGGCCGTGATGGAGAGCAGCGGTGGCAGGCCACATTTCCGAGAACATGGTGTGCCGCTTCAAGCTTGTTTCGCGGTGCATGGTGGCGAGGAGTTTGCGGGAGAGGCGGGATGCTGTGATAATGGCTGCGCGGCGGGGTGGCATGCCGTCTTCCTTGTTGTAACCCGTTACATCATCGCGGAGGAGCCAGGTGGTGCCTTCGGGGTCATAGAGGGGATTAAAGACGATGAGGTCAGCATCTTCGCCAACGCCCCAATCGTACTTATCCTTTTCGTATGTTGTGGGCGGGATCCCTTCGCCTTCAACTTCAAAAATGTCCTGCTCATGCGGTCGTTCGGGACCCCAAACGGGCTTCTCGCCCTGGCGTTCCTGGGTGGGACGGGTAGGTTTGTCCTTTTGAATGGGAGCCCACAGGTTGTTTGGGCTATTAGTTCCAATTTCTGTTTGGACGCGGACCATTTGGCGGAAGTCTTCCCACGATCCGTGCACGGATGGGACGTAGAATCGTGAATTTCGCTCCCACAGGCCCTTGCGCGGCTGCTGCTTCGCCCATTCCCCTACTTGGTTGAATAGGTGATACCAATGGCCCGTATTTCGAGCGTCCATTTCCCAGTTCCAGACAAAGTCATATTCGGGGTGTTGATGGGAGAAGTATTGGACGGGCATAAACGTGCTCCTGTAGACGCCATGTACAGGGAGATTTCGCGCAAAGGTTTCTTCGAGTCCGCCATACATCAGATTCATCTGCCGCTCTGACCATAAAGTACCCATTCCCCTAAATTCAGCAGGGAGGGCCTCTTTGAGAATACGATCGTGGATCTCATCATCTGCCCAAATCTGCAGATTGTCGTCCTTGACTTGGATAAGGAAATGAACAGTGTATTCCCCTCCAGATATCAAAGAAAGTTCAGAAATCAGTGCGCGGAGATACATAATCGACTCCGCATTGTATTTGTAGTCCGACCACGTTCTGATAATCACTGCTGTTCGCGGGAGCGAAGTTGTGGGCTCTGTGGCGTTGGCAGTTTCAGTTCTTTCGTCCTCCTTTTTCGGTAGAGATTTTGGCTTCTCGTCCTCCCTTGGGCGCGACGTCCCAGCCTGCGACATAGCGAACCGTGGTGCCCGTGGAGGGTCGAGTTTCCGAAACCGATGGATATTTGCGGCAGCACAGCGCTCCTGTGCTTCGGCCCACTTGACGCTTCGGTAATCAACTGGCGGGACATTCTTCCACACCTCGTCTACCCCAGATCGGTCGCCTTCGAGTCCAGCTCCACTCCCTCCCGATTTCGCACCATAACCAAGGCCATACGGGCCAAGTCGGCCAAATCGATCGAAACAGACGTCGTCGTTAATTCCCAAGAGCGCATTAGATCCGATAACAGCATCGGGGAATCCCTTCGGAATACCGGGATAATGAAGGACAGGCGGGATGGTGACCGTTCCCCTAGCATCCAGGAAGCAATCATTCTTAACTCCGTACTTCTGAATATATTCCTCCGATTTATAATCCGGGTAGGGGTTAAAAACCGAGCTCTTCATCGTCTCAGCCCTCTTGGCATTTTTGCTTGCCTCCGCCTTGGATGGGGAGTCCATAATCCTCTCGTCCACTCCATCACCAGGATACTCCGGGACATTATCCTCCCTTGGCACCAATGACCTTATACCGCCATAAAAGCGTGTAAGGAACGGGAAGCTCTCCCATTGCGGCGGTTTGGAGGCGAGTTTGCCGGTAGATAAATTTATTTCCACCCCCTTTATCCCCGAAGCGGATAGACTGAATCTAAACAGAAACGCAATAAACAGCAACAGAAACATAAACACCCCCAAGCACACCCATCGCATGATGGAATGCGGTACCCTGAAGAGTTGGAATCTTCGTTTTCGTTTTGGTAGCAGAGTGGGTTTGCCGAGGATTGGCTGGGAGGACGCGGGGGTGCTGTAGGGGGAGTCCATATAGTAGTGGGAATCGTCATCGTTGTCGAAGGAATCATCGCGAGACGAGTAGGCGTATGTCTGCTTCTCCGTGTCTATTTGCAGCTTGGGACATTGTGTGATGTCGTCATGGAAATCATGGAGCTGCGAGGCTGTCATGCGGCGTGTCATTGTGTCGACGATGCGGCCAGGGCATCAACCCTGGCATTGGGGGGTTGGATGACGGATAGGAGAATCGATTGCGGGGTCAGCGGTATTCTGGAGACCTGTATGAGAATACTGAAGCAATATACGTGTCAGCCAAAGGCCTCAATTGGGGGTAATAACCCGCGGGGGCACCCACCACCTCTTTGCGCGGGTTCTATCCACCAAAACCTGCAGAGCGGGCAAACAAACAATGGCAATGCAATCCGACGTCACCGTGGCCGTACAAGAGCAATCGAGGAGTAAACGGGAGTCAGTCGGCCGTCAAGTCGTCAAGATGTCTGGACTCTGGACTCTGGACCTGGAGGAAACGTGGGAGCCGCAACGGAGAAACTTGCAAGTTCTCCCTTGAGCCAAAAGTCAACAATCCAAGGAACCTCGCCCGCTGTGGCGGATTGTATGGGCGCCAATGTACCGGCGATGGGCCCGCCGCAGCCAATCAGCAGCCGGCTGGGTGTCCGGGGCCCCGCTTATCCAGCCCAAAACAGGCTAGCGCGGCGCCAGATCTCCATAGCAACGCTAGTGGCCGCAACCCCGTTTTGGTTAGCGTGGTGCACTCGGATTATGCTTAAATCGATATAGGGGCTGATAAAGGGGATAGATGTGTATAGATCCAGTGGTTTCAAGGGTTTGCTGCTCTGGTAAACAGCGAATACAGCACTGTGCGGTATTTACATCTGGCAACTCTCTTCCTTGACTTGCCGGGCGTGCAAGCTGATAATGGCAGGGTTCCGCAGAGCTAAACCAGGTTCAAAGCAAGATTGCAAGATCAGAAAACCCTGCCTAGACAAAGGGGGCAGAGCACGATCCGGTTTAACTGAATCAGTCCATGATACCGTGTTTAATGGCAAGATATTAATGGGTTCTGTCTTCGTCATTGCAATCTATCACAAACAAGCATGTCCATACTGATTATTTTTAACTAGATTCCCTCTTATCCACCGAAGCCTGACTGCGAGTCCACCAGCGCGAATAGGTACAATAATATGTCTCACTTGTCCTTTGTCTCAGTTCGGGCAAGCAATCCCAGCTGCTCTGGCTATTGGACTTGGAACAGAAAACAAAACAGCACAAGAGATTCAACGGCATACAAAGTACATAACCACCCCAGTTGAAAGAAACGAGCACCGATGCCGACTTCATTGGCATGGGAGAACCATCCGGGTGGTTATTTATTTTTCGAACTGGGCAGGGGCGGAAACGGGCAACGCTCCGCTGAAGTCAATCCTCTCCAGGCCAAGGGAACTCCCACCACAGGACACACAATAGTGGAGTTAACATGCAGCCACAGTGTAAAAAGAAAATAGGCCGTTCGCATTTCCAGGCAGGTAGGTAACTACGTGTTGGGCTCTCTCTGTGCGCGCGTGCCTGAGAAGCTGCATCATGCAATGCAATGCAGGATAAGGCCTCGCCCAATCAATCGTATGACAACCACTGCAGTCTGCGCTGGCACCATCTCCTTGTAATTTCTTTTTCTTGCGACGCGAAGGAAGCGAAAGGTTGTGTCTAGAAAGAATCTAGATCCTTGAGGCTCGCACTGCTCTGTAACTAAACTAATTCATCCAGCAGGTGGTAGTTTTAGAGGCACTGCAAGCACCACTCCAATTGATATAAACACCACCATGCCCCCACTACTTTATTGCTCTGTCTTCGTCCTTTTTTCATTCTCATTTTCTTCTTTCTTACTCTATTGATCTGTCACAAGCTGAGAATTAAATTCATCTAGACAACCAAGACCCTTACCCCCATACTGTCCATTTTTACCCGTGGGGTGAAAAAATCATGCTTGTACCGCACGTCGCTTTCATCCGTATTATATAACTGGTAGTCAAACCGCCGAAACATCATGCCCATGGCAAAAAATAATTCTGCCCAGGCGAGGCTGCTCGCAATGTTTTTTTTTTTGTGGTTGCGTCAGTCTTTTTGATCGTCTTAGAAAAACCTTGGATGGGCATTGGATGGGTGTGGGAGCATATCTGTTTCCATAAGTTGCAAAACTTACTTTATTCCCAAACACATTCTTGTACCTCGCCCAAACCCCACCAAATAGTGTTCCAGTGAGCGGCCATCCGGTGCCTGGGGCCCATCAAGCCATCGTTCAGGGATAAAACGAAAGGAATCCGGAAACAACGTCTCGTCGTGATGCACATCGACGATAGTCATACTAACCGTCGTACCTTTGGGGATTTTGTACTGGCCGTTGTAATGCAAGTCGCGATCGGGATGTCGTCGGGGATTACGGGCAGACAGGCCATAGGACAGTCGGACGGATTCCTGTATACATGCCTTCAGGTAGGGGAGTTTCTCCAGCTCCAGCAGCGAAGGCATCGCAGTATCGCCGTTGGGAAGGGCGGCTTGCAATTCATTCTTGAGACGTTGGTAGATAGCTGGAGTGTTAACGATGTGAAATGTCCCCACGGTCAATGCAAAAGCCGTGGTTTCAACACCAGCTGCAACAATTATGGCGGCTTCATCGGCAAGACGCTTGCGCTCTTTGTCGCTGCTGAGGAGGGTTGTCGAAGAAAGGATTTCTTGAAATATTGTGGTCTTAGTCTTCAAGTCTTGCTCCTTCATGGTCGTACCATTCTTATGGTTGTCAATTTCTCGGCCTATTATCGCCCATTGATCCTGGATAGGTTTGTTAACTTGCGGCGGTGTCTGAGAAAAGAGCATAGATTAATACTTACTCGCCTGAGCTGAAGCAAGCTTGCCATACTTGGTACTAGTTTTCTCATCAATCCATCAGGCAAATAATTTAGCCCCTTGCGCTTGGTCAGTAAGAGCCACAGGGAGGGGAGGCAGGGATATCTTACAGTAGTAATCCATGGGAAAAACGAGGTGACATGCGCTGAACTCCCTATGGCGTTCATTGCTTCGTGGAATGATTCAAACGTCGGTGATTCGAGCTGTTTATAGCTAAAGCCAAACGCATACTCCATAATGATATCACAAGTGAAAGCAGGTAGCATCTCTGTCACTGAAAGGGGTTGCTTCGATTCCCTGAATTCAGCAATTCGCTTACACAGAAGCTCAGTTTGTTGTTGAATGAGGCTTTCTAAAGAGAGGACGGAGCGTCGTGAAAACCTTCTCCTGTTAGCTTATTGTCGTTCGTAGTGGATAGGGGGAGGGTTTATTACATGGGATTTAGAGCAGCGCGTCGTCTTCGATGAGTCGCCGCATCAGTCGTTGTGAATACTGACGATGGACTCCCAAACTTCACGTCCCAGCCAGGCTTCTCGATCCGGGGATTCTTTGCGTAAACTTCATCGTAAAACGCTGGGTCACGGATGTGAATCTCGCCCGGGTTAACACGCAGAATAGGACCTGCTCAATTCGTCATTACAGTGATCTTTCATTGTATGTACTTTGTCTGTTCAATGGGCAGGGGAATGTAATTGATAGATGCATACCGTATATATCATGCAATTTGTCGATGTGAAAGGAGTACTGCCCTTTCAACACAATCTCGTAATAAGCCTCATACCATCTTGTCACCGCTGCCAGCTTGGGCCCTGGGATATGTGCTAATGGGCTAAAATAGAGGCGGTAGACCGCGACAGAAACAGCGTACGATGTCCATAGCACAAAAGTCGTCCAGAGGAGCACAGGTAAGGGAGGCAGGGATGGGATGCCAGCCTCGGCTAAGTCGACCATGCTGACAGGAATGCCACAGACAAGGTTCTGGTCACCGGTCAGTGGCCAGGGGAACAATAAGATAGCCGACGTCGCATGAGTCTTGATGAGTATTTATTCTCTTCTGATCTGAATATAATCGCGTGCTGGAGAAACATGCAGAAATCGTGGGAGCCGTTTAGCAGCGGGGTTGGCGAGCTTTCCTCTTCACAGTGTCTTCATGGTGCCATGCGCATTAATCGAAGAGTGTGAAATTGCCCAGCGTTTCATTGCATTAACTACGCCGGAGAGAGCATTAGTTGGCCCGATCCAATCAATGACAATCCAAGAATCATCCCCCATGTCGCCCTACTGCCGCGCTGCACGAGGATTAAGAGGCTGGGCCGTCGCGGAATCCCAGTAGACCATCCGGGAGGATTTACGGATAAATGAAAGACTCAAAGAGGAGAAGTCTCCGGCGTAGAAATGATAATAACTTAAAAAGACTCCTTCTTGGGCCTGATGGACCCCGCCCTACTTTAACACATAGATCATCTCTCAAAGGGATCCATCCGCAGAACAAATGGCTTCCACCAAAGAACCCACCGCCTCCTCTAGTACCGATCCCATTGCCTCCTCTTCGCATCCAGCGATTGTTGAGATCGACCCAGACCACGCCAATGGCGAAGACACAGACTCCACCATCGGCTCAGAAGCTCAGTCAACAACAAGCGCGTCACTCGCCTCGTCCATCCTAAACTATGAGTATAGCAATGGACGACGATACCACGCTTACAATCGGGGCTCATACTTGCTGCCCAATGACGAGCAGGAACAAGATCGCCTTGACCTGCTGCATCACTGCATGATGCTGGGTCTTGAGGGCCGCTTGTTCCTCGCTCCAGTTGACAATCCGCAAAGGATCCTCGATGTCGGCACAGGGACAGGAATCTGGGCAATGAGCGTCGGCGATGAGATCCCTTCCGCGCACGTTATCGGGACTGATCTGAGTCCGATCCAGCCGTCTTGGGTACCGCCAAATGTGCAGTTCTATGTTGAAGATGTCGAGAACGAATGGGTGTATGGCACCAACGATGCCTTTGACTTGATCCATGCTCGCGGCATGGGGGGCAGCATTGGTGATTGGGATAAGTTTGTCCGACAGGCTCATACCCATCTGAAACCGGGGGGTTGGATTGAGTTGCAAGAACCGCAATCCGAGGCCGAGTCAGACGATGAGAGCAAGAATCGGGTTCCATTTGTCAATAAATTCCAAACCAACTGCATCGAGGCCGCGCACAAATTCGGCAAAAGCATCAACCAGGCACCCACACATAAACAGCGACTGGTGGACGCGGGCTATATCAACATCCGTGAGGAGATCAAAAGGGTAAGCCACCCCCATCCTTGTTTTCCCGCCTAGCTAACACCGTCTATCTATCTAGTTCCCGATTGGAGCGTGGCCAAAGGATCCCCATCTCAAAGAACTTGGTCGCTTCTGGATGGAAAACATAGTTAGTGGCGTTGAGGTATACACGCTGGGCTTCATCGGCAAAGTGCTAGACTGGGATGAGGCCGAGTGCAGAGTGCTGATTGCAAAGGCAACTGCAGAGCTGAGAGATCGGAAGAACCATCTGTATAGCGATATGTACGTTGTATATGGCCAGAAGCCACTGTGAGCCTCTCCTTAAGTACTAGTAGTAGCGGAGTCATGAATATCAGACTGGAAGTTTTGGTGCGTCAGAGTGACTCCGGACCTTCAATTGAAATGCTGAAACGGCCGCCCTTTGGCCAAGTTATTTATCGAATTCAGCATCTCCCGCTCGACATCTCGATGGACTGACAGGATAGACAGGATCGGGCCAAGCCACACGCGTAGCCTCAGGAACGTGGATCAATGGGATCTCTTGCCGTGGGATTCTTGACTTGGTGATGCGGGAAAGCCAGCTCAGAATCCAATTGCATCGGCCTCTCCAGTCCTGGTTAACTTATTTCAGCTGTCTGTCTGTCTGTCTATTTCTGTCTGAGACTCGAGATTCTGTGAGATGCAGATCGATATCGCCTTGACGTAAATAAACCCCCAGGCCCAGGATGCCACAACCCTGCGAACTTCGAAGACAGAGTCGCGAGAGGGCAGAAGCCGATGCGTATTCGCGTATCCGGGTCGAGTCGGTGTTCGCTTTGTCTCCGGCTCACACAGCTCGCGATTGGGTCTCAGGCCGTTGAGCTGTCCATGGATGATGGTTTCCAAACCTTGATTTCCCCCGCAGAACCAGCCCTGCAGCTCGGGGGGCGGTTAATGCTAATGCAGGTCTGACGATGTCAAATACCTGTTTCTATTTCTGCCACATATTTACACAGCAATGGGCAATGATATTCCATTTATTATCTGCCCACGAAATAAATACGCGGAATCAAAGCGGGACTGGCCGGCAATTCTGGCCGTGTCTCACTAAACCCTTGAGTTGATATCTATGCCCTGTACAGCCCCCGTTGCTGGTGCTGACCGCCGCCTGCACAGGACCGCGGGTGCAGCTACAGTGGAGGCCAAACCAACCCGCCGGGCCAGCAGAGCCTTCCGCTGGGCGCTGGGTCGCCGCCGAGCGTGTGCGGTGCAGCCGGTGCATGGCGGTTGCCCGGTCCATTGGCCTCAGCAGCCAGCGTGGATGACAGGAACAGACGGCGGGCGGAGGCGGGCCGGTATAAAAAGGAATATTATCTTAATACAGGCCGCAGAGGGAAGATAAATACCTCTCCTGTCCCCCCTCTCCGCCGCTGCTGTGGTTCTTCCCTATGAGTATAGCGGAACCTGTCGCTCGTTGCCTCCCAGCCTTCCAGCCACTGGTATCATTATCAAGATAGTACTTAATCGCTATTGCTATCCAGCTCCTAATACTCAGTTGATTCCTATCAGACTTGCAGTTCCTTGTCCCCTTTTCTAGTTCCATTGCGAGATCCTCAACAGGATGGTATGTGGTACAGCGGAGTTGTATACCCTTTTCAATGTTGGCCACCAGCTCACCAGAATACAGTCCGTCACAAACCCTTCTATCTACCTAGATCCCGCTTCCTCCTCCTTCGCCTCCTTGACCCTCTTCACCATTACGACCCTATGTCTGACCATCTTCGCCAGGAGGGTTCGTAAGGGATACCTCGCCTTCCTTGCTCTTGGGCCTGGAGGCACCCCCTCGACCCCCCTAGGCTACCTCCGAATATGCCTCTTACAAGTATTCATACTCCGCAACCCCCTAAACCCACCCGCAGTCCCACCACACATCCACCCCCAAACAGGGATCCTCAAAGACCTACCAAAGCGCACAGGCAGCCGTCCAGAGGTCATTGGCTTAGCGCCCCAACGGCAGGTGACAGAACGGGGTTCGCAAGCCATGTACGCCGCGCTGACGACAGCAATCAAAGAGTTCTCCGTCCGGCACGCAGACAGCTTGTTCCTGGCCACCTCTTGCTTCGAGAAACATAGCACGGGCCTCTTCTCCCTGCCCCGATGCCAGAGCCACCTTACCTGCAACGGGGAAGTGTGTCACTCCCACCCGTCCGACGGCAGTATGCACCTGACCCTCCATCCCGCAGATGTCAAGACCATCATCGAAAAGGGGTGGGGGGAGCGCCACCCCCTGGCCCGCGACAGCTGGTGGTGGAAGTTCCGATTCGTGCCCCCGACCTTTGTCCTCATCTACTCCCCTCGGAACCTGGAGGAGCTGCGTTGCATTACCCAGATTATCTACGCGGCTTCGTGGTGGGTTAGCGGGATAGATCTCCGGAAACCAGTCACTGCTCGCGGAGAGAGTAGCAGCAGCACTATCACAGCGTCTCGGCAGCAGGCTCAGCGCCGCGTTCAGAGTCAGGCTCAGGGGAAAATCTCTAGTCAATCGAATGATGACGATGATAATGATAATGATGACAGCCTGAAAAAAAATGGCCAGGTACGGTCCTCCTGTTCTGCTGAGCTTCATACTTCAAGTCAGTCCTCATCAGGGTCGTCCCCGACATGCGATATGCCCGGTTTCCCCATGGGAGGAGCGTGAAATCTTCTTCTTCCCCAAAATACATATAAGAGAAACAATCCTAGAGGAGGATCGGTAGCATAACGAGGCTGGACGGAAAGATCTTTTTTTTTTTTTTTTCCATCATCTATTTACAATCAACCATTCTCGACGAATGGAAACGGCAAATCACAACATAGTAATAACGGCGGAAATGGAGAATAGACTGGAACTCCTAAATACCTACCTAGCATGTTGGTAATGGATGATAAATACCTACCCTACCAAGCGCTAAGTGCTCCTATTCCTTCCCCCCTTCTCAGTTCCCATTTGGCTGTCCCTCATCAGAGGGCTCAGACTTAACCCACCAGCTCGCTTCGCCTCCTCCTATCAACTATAAATAAATAAATAAAAATCCAGTCAGTTAGGAAAGTAGCATTTTTCTTCTTCATTCAGCATGGTTTGTTTATCTATATATATATACCAAATGGCGGCAATGCATGCATGCATCCTTTTTACCTCACTTTCTATACTTTACTCTAATGCCTAGTTAGTTCCTCATTCCCTTATTTTGAAGTACCTTGTTGTTCACTTTCTTTTTTTTTACTGTGGTGGTAGTATTCATTTTTTGTTCCTATTCTTTCTTTCTCATTGAAATAATACCATTCCAGCATACACAGAGGGGTAGGTAGTAGTTAGTTAATCTCTATTCTTATAACTTATTTCCTATATGGAAACCCATTCTCTCCTCCCTATATATCATGCCTTTTTATTGAACTCGAGTCACTCCAGTCCAACTACTGAGTAAAATAGAGAAATAATAACAAGTAAAGTAAGAAATAACAAAAATAAATAAATATATATATATATATATGCATCTTTTGAGCAAGGGAGAAAGAAACAAACACAGGTAAATAGATTGGCTGTAGCTGGCTAACTAGGTTAACTTTAAGAAAGAAAGAAAGAAAAAAAAGTAGAGGAAGAAAAAGGTAATAGGGACCAGCTAACACACTATTTAGTTACTACCTAGTCAGTCAGTGGTGAGATTGATGGAGTTAAAATATATATCAATGCAGCTAGCAAGCAATATGATATGATATGACTGATGCTGCTGGCAGCCAGCCAGCCAAACCAGGCCATCCTTGAAAGGAAGAATGAAACAGATGCAGACGGGACGGGATGGGGATGGAGATGGAGATGTAAATAGAGTGTAAAGAGAAAAAATAGAATAATCATGCCAAACAAGGTACAAAACAAAAGAAGATATAACAGCAACAGCAACAGCAACAACAAGAATAAAATAAAATAATTGGTCTGATCTGATCCGTTTAAAAAAAAAAAAGGCCCTTATCAATCAATCAATCAATTGGTTTTTAACACATGTCCCCACCCAAAGAGTCCCCCATATGATGATGATGGATCACACACACACACACACCACAGATGAACAAAACGGCAACGACACGGCTTGCAATATGACAATGACATGACATCCACACACGCCCACGCCCACACCCAGCAACAGCAACAGACCACATCATTCAAATACACAGCACCAAGCACAGCACAGCACAGCACAGCACAACACAGCAACGAACGCTCGCAACAACAACAACAGCAGCAAAAAAAAAAAAGGGTTTCCCCCGAACCCCCCCCGGTTGGATATGAGAAGAGGGGGGATGGGGAAGGGGTAGTTTATTCCACATCAAATCATTTTGAAACGTTTTACTCATGACCCGCCTTCTTCAATGCATTGGCCAACCATTCGAGACCTTCGTAGAGACCATCTCCGGTCGTGGCGCAGGTGGATTGGATATACTGTAGCGAAGGAACGAAGGGGTTAGTATGTACTGAGTATACAAAAGATAACGATAGGGATCTGCTTACCCATGCGCGTCGTGTCAGGCTCTGCAGACCGAGCTGTTGGGTGATTTCAGCGGGGCTCATGGCGTTCTATCGGGCTGGTTAGCATATATACAATGTCGATGTTATTGATTAGTCGTTGATATTGGCTACGAACCGGAAGATCTTGCTTGTTGGCGAAAACTAGGAGTAGGGCGTCACGGAGTTCATCCTCGTTCAGCATGCGTTGCAGTTCCTCGCGGGCCTCGACGACACGGTCACGATCGTTGCTGTCAACCACGAAAATGATACCCTGGGTGTTCTGGAAGTAGTGCCTCCACAGAGGTCGGATCTTGTCCTGCCCACCAACGTCCCACACGGTAAATTGGATGTTCTTATATTCGACGGTCTCGACGTTGAATCCTGCGGAAGGCGAGGTATTAGCAACAGGACGTGGTCGTTATCAAGATAGCAAGGCGTCGAATGGCCATAATCCGTAGATCGAAACTCACCGATTGTTGGGATGGTTGTGACGATTTCACCGAGCTTCAGCTTGTACAGGATGGTGGTCTTTCCGGCAGCATCGAGACCAACCATGAGGATTCTCATTTCCTTTTTCCCCCATATTCTATCAAACAGTTTCGAAAATGTCATACCCATCTTGGCGGTATTGGGGAGGGCGTATATCAACAAGGGAGGAAAAGGCTATCGATGCAGGGCCAGGGGGCGGGAGGCGGCAGCAGTTAGCAGAGGGGACGGGGATAGGTGGCAGGACCAGACAGGACGCGACAGGTGGATGGCTGGGGGGTGTGCTGGGGGAGGAGGGAAGCGCTGCCAGATAGTAGAAAGGGGGAGATAGGAGAGGACAGGAGAGGACAGGATGCGGCTGGAGAGGGAAGAGGAAGAGAACAGATAGGCGAGCGGCGCAGGGAGATGGCGGTACCTAGTCACGGGGGGCAGGGCAGTGGCGACAGAGGGGGAGGGGGAGGGGGAATTGGACTCACGAGAAGGGGAGAGTTGGCAGCAGTTGGGGAAGAGAGGCGAGGAGAGGTGAGGTGAGGTTGAAGTCCACGGCGAGCTGTGGATGTGGATGCTGTGGCAGTTGCAGTCGGGTCAGGCCAGGCGGCGGAGAGTATTTTTTGGGGGCAGCCGGGCCAGGTCACGATGTTCGGTGGCCCGCGTAGCCTGGGTCACTAGTTGGCTCGCGGGTAACGTGACCTCTCGCAAAACACAACCACCAGCAATATATCGATCGATGCTATCCTGCTCGAGTATGGAGGTAGTCCCTTGTGTATAGCTACATCTCTCCATCTGCGCTGTCCACCCTGTTCTTATATATACCTGCAGTGCTGTCTGTCTGCCTGGACCATCCCCTCCCCCTCGACCCCCCCAAGAAGAGGCCACCTATCCTCCTGTGTCCAGCGTCAGGAACCGTGGATGGCCCTCTGACAGGCTCCAGAATTCCACCTGGCCAGCCCCCAGCAACCCCCCAGCCATCCATGTGCAGATAACCACGTTGTAGATCATGGGGGAACTGTCTACCTTTACACTTCACCCAGATGATTGTTTTAGGTTCGGCTGGTGCATTCTAATATGCACTGCAAAAACATGGCAGGGACCCAGAACCTTGCTTTGATAACATGTGCTAGCATCCATTGATTATTTAGGCGTTGGGGTCCACTTCGTTGCGCAACAAGATACGCCTCATACTCCATATGAACATTAAAAAGACTCCAACAAATGTGGCAAACACGACAACGGGGATATTTAAAAGTACAGCCATCTACCCAACCTTCCGCTTCCTCTTCCCAATCGCCGCTCTCGATGCCTGATAGAACGTTTTCCCAATAGACCGATAGATAGTCTTGCCTTCGACCGTATCCGTCACCCGTCCATACAGCGCAAGCACAATCGCTGATATCACCATGATCACCGCGAACGCCACCCAATACTGTTTCACCGTATAGACGCCTTCGAGCTCCTTGATCTCCGTCGAGAAGTAGCCTGTCATCAGACTCACCGGCAGAAACAAAATGGTTGCCTTGGCCAGGAGGATGGTGGTTCGGGTCAGTCGTTCGACCGCCTGTGAATCTTTGAGCGCGATAAGATTGAACACCTGTGAAATTATACCCATTAGTGATACGTGGCTTTTCCCGCCATTTGATAATTAACAAAATGAAAAATGGTGGCTCACTAGAAACGTCAATGACTCCTTTTCCGTCAAACACTCTTCAATTTCACTCAGCGCATACAACCTGATCCGATCAGCAAGCCGTTCAAAGCGGCCCGTGGCAGCTGAGCTTAGCTGGACACCCCCTAGATCATTCGAATTCATGTCGTCAAACGACCCTGACTGCATCGTATCATTTCGACTGAGGAAATCGAACCCAAAGGTCCCCGAGCCATGGCTGTGATGGCCCTGGTGGTGGTTATTGTTGTTGGCACCTCGAGCCTCTTCGCGAAGTAGACGCTGTCTTTTGACTATGCGGTTGACAACCAGCTCGTAGCTCTGGTATATGCGTTTGAGAACTGCCAACTGCCTCCCCAGCCTATGCAAGTCATCTATCAACTCGACCTGGGCTCGATCTAGCATGCGCTTTCGCTGTTGTTCCCGTCCTTTAGCAAAAAGAACACAGACATTTGGGCTTTGATTTTGATAATTATCACACTTACTAGTCTCTCAAGAGCAGCGCTGTAAGAATGTTCCCTCCGAATTACCAAGCTGTAGTTGGCAGTCCAGTTGTCAAATAGATAATAAAAGAGCAGGCCGGGACCATCCCCAGGCTTGACTGCCGTGGTACCAGTCTCGTTTGGGAAATTTCTCACGTACGTAGTCATTAGGGGGTTGTTATGCTCGCTCCTAATGTGAAGTGACGATATGCCAGAAAACACCAGCGTAGTGTTCTGTCGAATCACCTTGAGGGCTTTTTGTCGCTTATCCGCGGCCAATTCGGTCGAAGGGGGAAATGGATTTTCATGGATTGATATCACCGTTCCTAGGGGATGACTTTGTTAGCTTTGGACAAAAAAGTAGGATAAACCGCAGTTAGGAAAGAGGTGTATCAAACCGTCATCGCATATTATGAGCCACGTCCACACCCGTTTCCCTTCAGGTCTGCTCGGGCCATTTTGGAAATCAACACCAGACACCACATGAAGCGAATTATACCCCACACAAAGATCTATGCGCCTGGATTAGTACTGACGGGTCATAGTATCTGACGGATATTATGCAGTTTCATGCGTACATTTCTGCCCATAATCCACCGAGGCAAAATGCCAAATCTTGTTCGCAATTTGCGAAAAAGTAATCCGACCCAACCCGGGGCCCTCGATCATAGACACCGCCGTTTCCGCACGACGGATACCGGGATGAAGTCCACTCTCGACATCTCCTAGGGATACTACCCCGGTCTTCTCGTCCGGCTCGGCCTCAGGCTCGTCGGGCAAGCCATCGGAAGTCAGTCTGGGTTCAGCTGCGGGAACAGCCTGCGATGATGATGATGATGTATCTGGGTCCGAAACCATCATCGACTGGAGCCGAGCGGAGATCCCATAGTTGCCGGTTACAGTCTGCGGGCGGGTTAATACTTGTAGACGTTTGTGAAACTTTCGAGGCGGGGGTTTCGACCTACCTGGACAAGCTCCCGTTGTTTTTCCGGAGCCCAGATATTTCTATGAAGCGTTTAGTTAGAGATCCAAAATGCCCGGGCAAAAAACATCAAGCTCGAGGGTGGATTACTCACATCCATCGTGTTTCCAACGATTTGGGTCTCTAGGAACGATATAAAGCCCATCAGTCTTGCATTCAACGAATCTTCAATGCATGCATATGGTAAATGCAATGGCAATCACCAAAAAACAATTAAACAAGCAATAAAAGAAACAAAACATACAGGCGAACTCAACAGCGCGGCAAAATCCTCCTTCTCCAGATCAAAAGCAGCATACGCCTCATCTTTCCCAAAATCAACCATGAAATTCCGCGTCCCCTCCTCGACTAGCTCATCCATACAAGCTCTAAACTGCGCATTATCATCCAGATTCCGAAATGCTTCCCATAGTCTCGGCCTGCTGGCGATGTTGGAATAATAGTCACTGGCCTGGCCCGTGAGAGCTGTGGTGGCGGGGTCCTGTGGTTCGTGGGCGGCAGTGGTGCTGGGGGGGTTATTGTTGCTCCTGTCCTGGGGAGCTGGGGAGGTCATGGCTGGCTAGCTGGCTGGCTGACTTGCTATGTACTAATGGATTAAAAAAGATATATGTTCAGGCATTCGGCAGCATGCATGGCAATGGCGAAGGAGAACCAGACACGCCGGGCATGCGAGCATATATATCAAAACGAAGACTGGCGGGAAGGCTGTGACGTTGGGAGCTCGAGCCCGTAAGGCTGGCGCTGTCTCGAGTATTTAGTTACGCGCCATGCTTGCTGCTCGTGACCAACCACTCACAGCACGGGGATCGCTGCGAGGGCAACCAGCGCTGGACGGTCCTGCTGCGGCTCACATGAAGCTGTGCACCTGAGCCGAGAGCAAGAACTCGTCGCAGGTCATCAGGCAGCCTGGGTTCACTTGGCTTTTGTTGTCTTTTTATACTTTTACAGGCGATGGGGGTCAAGAGAGTCATTGGGTGGGTAGCTGCTTAGTCATCGCATACATACATGGTTCAGACGCGGATGATTTTGGGGTTTGTTTATTGTTACTGAGGCATGTATGAGTGCCGATACGTTGCTTCAAATTAGATCAACTGTCTTGTGTCTATCGGGGTATGATTTCGTGTCCCCCTGGGTCTTGCAGAGCCCTCCGGGCCCTCAGCCAGGATGCGCGTGACTCCGATACTACCACAGCCCTCCGGATAAGAATGACTCATGGCGATGCTGCCTGTGTATATCTTCAGTGAAATCCCCCTTCAATCATGATAGCGAGCTGGTATCTATGTTAGCAATCTGAACTGCAGGGGCTACTCACTGGGTAGTTAGTATCCGGACGACAGACAGCTTCGACCTCATCACACAATCGTGGGTTGGGGACACCCATTTTCCCCTACCTAGGTAGCGCAAACATGACAGCCGCAACCAAAGTCCTCCAAGTCCCAAAGGAGTCCCCCTCATCAGAAATCCTCCAAGGCCTATGCGATCGTTTCAAAACTGCCCGTCTCCGTGCCCTCCGCGAGGACCCAAGTGCCTTCTCATCCAAATATGAGACAGAATCCCAATTCGAAAACGCATTCTGGGCCAAGCGGCTCCAAAACCCGCTCGCCAAAACATTTGTCGCGGTTCGTACAGAGGCAGACCGTCCTACTCAAACAGAAGATAACGATTTGGAACTCCTGGCGCGCAACGAGTGGCTGGGAATGGTGGTATTGCTGGGTCCTCGAGCACTAGCAGCGGATGGGACGGAGTCAAACGCTCCATGGCGACCATTTCTCCCACCGGCGGACCCCAACCAGCCACCGGATACAGCATCAATCGCCGGCTCAGAGGCGGCCTATCTGGCTGTCTCCATGTTCGTTTTGGCAGAGGCCAGAAAGCAGGGACTTGGCCGGCGAATCATCGAGAAAAGTGTCGAGGCTGTGCAGCGAGAGGCCAAATCTCTGGGGGCGTCAAGACTCAGCGTTTGTCTGTTGGTGGAGCCGGACAATGGCACTGCGCAGCGGCTGTATGAAAGATGTGGGTTTGTTTTCCTGCCAGCAGACCCGGTACTCAAGAAGACAATGAACACTGAGGAGAAGGGAATGAGGAAAGTTGTCAGTCTGGAGGATTAGAGAAGGAGAGAATTAGCTAGCGTATCGCAAAGATCTATTAAAATGTGGTCATCCTTCATGTAAATAGACAGGAAGCAAGAGGAGCGCAGCCGTCCTGAAGCTGGCGAGGCTGACGTAAGCCACGCCAAGCGATCGTTCACCGCAGCCTGGCGCGAGTGAACCTTATCCGCCAAGCCTCATTCCTTGGATCGCCTGACATCATTGCCTAAACAACCACCTCCAAGCGCTGCGACAGAACAACTTCATCAAGCAGAAAACAACAGTCGTCTGTTTTGCCAAAGTCCAACAATCTTGCAAAATACTCCCAGAAGGCATAGTCAACAGGCTGCTGGGTCTGTTAATTCCTTTGCTTGCCTCTCAGTTTGCAAGCCAATCGAGCAAGGCTCCTCGACCCACCCACTCTCCCTTGATATAAAATGTCGTTTTTCGGCAGACTAGGCTTCCCCTTTGTCTGGCGAGGGCCCGTGCCAGCAGATGCGTCGCCAGATAACGAGCCAGCAGATGCGCCGCCAGACAACGGACCAGGCCCAGCAGCACCTAACGCCCATTCCCATGAGCCTCCCCAACCTTTCTTCCCTGAGCCAGCAGACGTCGGGGCTGCTCGGGGTATACTCAAATCCGTCGGGCCTGGTCTGCCCACTGAGCTTGCGGATATGATTCTCGATAGGGCGGATTATCATGTCAAGGACAGAAAAGTGTTTAACCCGGGTGTAGGCGCAGAGACGATAGTTTACTCGAATAAAGGCTCAACACTTGTTCTGCAGGCGCCGCCGATCAGGAAGATAGAACAGCAGGGACCGGAGTTGAGGGACTTGAAGATCAAGGCGGTGAGGTTTGAACTTGAGAGTCATGATCAAGGATGGGGTGGTGATCAGGGGACCCAAGGTAGGGGTTTTGTCCTCCTTTTGAAGCATCTATGAAATCCGAGGATCGGACAGAGCTAACCTGGACTCGATATAGGAACATATAGTAGTGCATGGTCTTGGTTCGAGGCGTCCATAATCCGTCGCTGCCCCGTCTCGGACGTAGATCCATTGACGCCGGCGTCTCAGTGGAGTAGAGTCCCCGAGGAATGGGCACCATATTATAAACGCATGGGATGGGATTTTGTGAGGGACGAGAATGACAAAGTACGGCTTTGGCCTGTCCAGAAAAACAAAGTCGCAACGAAGAAAACCGAGACCCATGAGATTGTATGGAGCCCCGGCGGCAGTTTCGAAGGCCCTGGTAGTGGATCGGGAGAAGGGTTTGTCAGTTCCCTTCGTCCAGGGGATGTGATTCAACTTTGGGCTAGAGCCATGGTATGTCCGCCCCTATTCCGTTACACAATCCGGACATATAGCTGAAAATATCAGTTTCCCGGATGGGTCAACTATGTTATAACTGCTGCGGTTGAGGTTGATTACGCAGACTAGGATGGTCGCGGAACAGGAACTCGGAACCCCGATCAAGTTGAGTTATATTTGAAACGAAATTATGACCGCCATTTTCCACACGGGTACGAGTGATATGGGTAATGTGCACTCTGCGGCTTCTTTGGAGTTAATAATGTTATGCTACGACTATCTTTGTATTTTTTCCCCTACAACTTGATGTGATATTCGCTTTTAGCTTGACTTTTGCGAGGAGGAGGGGATGCTTACCGCGGGACCTGATGATATTTACTGTTTCTATTAGATTCCATGCTCGTCCAGTTGATGTTTTAATCTTTGCTTGTTGTACGGAGCTGGGGCATCAATAGCTCTAGAAAACTGGCTTTCGAGATGGAATCTAATCACTTTGTCGCCACGGTTCCAACGACTAGTTCCTTCATATTTCTATAGGCTCACCATCCCCACTTGGCATCCCACTTTTCTCTACGAGCAATTTCAATTAGGTTGAGGAAATGCGAGAATCCAACCTCTCTATCCGCGCGCTGGATCAAGGGAGACATATCACGTGACCCGCTCAACGATTAGGGCTGCGCTAAACCGAATAGAGCTAGGCGCCTCCACACTGCAAACTTGAGAGAATTCAGCATCAAACGACCGGCCGACCTGCCTCGAATTTCCTTCCCTCCGTCCCCCCAAGCGCAAATTCCTCACCATAAGAATTAAAATTCTTCTGGAAGACTGTCGCCATCATGTCGAAAATTACAGTCGGTACGTTTTTGTGAAATTACCCACCCCTGCAATTCGATTCATATCGAAACAGATCAATAACTAACAGGAATCTCTTCTCTTTGCTACAGCCGGAGTGCGCCAAAATGTCCAACAGCTTCTCGACTACTCTCTGAACGAGAAGAAGAGAAACTTCCTCGAGACCGTCGAGCTCCAGATCGGCCTCAAGAACTATGATCCCCAGCGTGACAAGCGTTTCTCGGGCTCCATCAAGCTCCCCTCCGTTCCCCGCCCTGGCATGAGCATCTGGTGCGTTTAATCAAGCAATCAATCAATCAATCCATCAATACCCTCCGCGATAATCCGATATCGTGCCTCGTTGCGATGCGGAGGAAAGCAAAAACGAAAAAAAAGAAAGAAAAAATTGGATGAAATGTGAATGGAATAAATCAGCTAACAATGAATCCTCTCCAGCGTCCTCGGTGACCAGCATGACATCGATCGTGCCAAGCACCACGGCATCGACGCCATGTCGACTGACGACTTGAAGAAGCTGAACAAGAACAAGAAGCTCATCAAGAAGCTGGCCCGCAAGTACGATGCCTTCATCGCCTCCGACACCGTGCTCAGAATGGTGCCCCGTCTTTTGGGTCCTGGTCTCTCCAAGGGTTCGTACATAGCCGCCTCCCCAATCCCTCTCCACCTTGGTTTTCCAGCTGGCCGCTACCAGCTTGATATGCATGGCATGGCAGGCCTATCCTTTTCTTGAAACTTTACTAACCGATCCTTAATTATAGCCGGCAAATTCCCCACCCCCATCTCGCACGCCGAAGACCTCGCCAACAAGCTGAACGACGTCAAGTCGACCATCAAGTTCCAGCTGAAGAAGGTTCTCTGCATGGGTGTTGCCGTCGGCAACGTCGGGATGACCGAGGACGAGCTGATCTCCAACATCATGTTGGCCATCAACTACCTCGTCTCGCTGCTGAAGAAGGGCTGGCAGAACGTTGGCAGCTTGACCATCAAGGCCTCCATGTCTCCTCCCAAGAGATTGTATTAGATTTACAGTCTGGGCTGGGTATGATGTGATGTGATGTGGCTTTATGATGGGCGGGTTTGCCTGCATGTGCTGGATGGAATTAAAATTTATGTATTTTGCTAGGTCATGAGCAAATATGAATTTGTTCCAACTGGATTATATACCCATGTATATTCTTTGCACTGTCTTGTAAGACTGTATTGCGTCCTAGATCTCCAGAGTAAACCCATTTGCCACAGCGACATAGGATAATATATGCGAGCAGAAATGGCTCATCCCAATTTCAAATGGCAACAAATATACGGAGTATATGTACAGCATAAATATACAAAAGGTAGTATCGCACGCACCATAAAATCAATCAAAAATTATAAACACCCCCCTCACTCCATCCCCTCCATCAAATCCGTTTTATCCAAAATCATTCCCCGCATCCCAATAAACTCCCTCAAACTCTCCCACTCCTCCCCTTCCTCCTCCCCCCTCCTCGACGGATCCTTAAACCCCCACGCAACAGCCACCTTATCCATCGCCGCACGCTCTTCCTCTCTCAACCAGCGCTCTCGCAGCGGCATTCCAGGAATCCACACGACGCGATTCATCTGATCGTTCGCCGTGGTAATTGCCACCACCCCGATCGAGGAGGTAAAACTTATATATGCCAGTATAGCCGAGAAGGACACCCAAAGCGCCGTGTTGGGGTCCATCGCTATTTGCCAGTCGGAGATGTACGAGGCGGCCGCGTACGCTGCTGTCGGGGCGCTGATGACACCGGCTAGCGGTAGTGCGGCGTTGCGGAGGATCTTCGACCGGTGGTAGGCGGGCATGCAGAAGGATTTGTCGATGATGGCGAGGCAGAGGGGGAGGTTCTTTTGCTTGATGGCAACGTCCAAGGCTGCATTCGCGAGGTCTTGAGGGATTGCGTTTTTCGCGGACTTCGGGTTGGGGGCGTGGTAGGTGATTGTGGTGCCGTTGTCGTCTGGGGTGGGTTTGGTTGCGTATAGAGAGAAGATTTCCGGGAAGTGGTCGGCTTGTTTGAGCTGGGTTTGGAGCTGGGTGTACCGGCGGAGGACGTCGGGGGAGATGAAGATTTTGGGGTCATGGAGGAGGTTGTTGAGGAGGGCGGGTATCGAACTTGTCACTTTTTGTTGGAAGTTTCCCTTTTTGAACGGGGGGTTGGATTCTTTGCTATCCTGGGCGGGTTTGGTTGTGCCGCTTCCGTTCTCTTCGACGTCAAGATCGAGGAGGGAGGATGTCGCATTGGCTTCATTACTTGTGGCAGCCTTCGCAGAAGTCACGGATGGTCCCGCATGCTTGGTTGAGAGTGCGAGTTTCACGACTTCCTCACAGCGCTGGAGGAATTGTTTCAATGCTTCTTCAGAGGGCGCGCGGGGGGAGTTGACCATGGCATTGAATTCGTTCTTGACCTCTTTAAGTATGGCTTCGGGGCTGGCATTGGGGTCTGCTGCTGGCTTATCTGACACGAATCTGCGTGCGACGGTACTGTTGCTATTGAAAGCTGGGCCAAAGCTTCGTCTTCGGGGCGCTTGGTTGGGGAGTATGGATGACTGTGGATAGAGCAAGCGGGACTGCGTATGCAGTGTTCTCTGTCGGGATAGGGAGGGCCTAGACTGCCGACAGAGCTGGCAGACAGAGCTGCGAGCCCTCTTGGGGGCCTGAAGCGTGATATGCTTCATCGTGGCGGAGAGGAATGCTACTGGCAACGGTCTGCAGTGGGATACGGGGTGATGTCAAGTTCGATGTTGTAAATATTTGCGGAAGTTCAAGATGGATTATGTAATCACATGTACAGGTCCGGAGAAGGACGAACTCCCAAGGTCAATGAGAGAAAGAATAAAAGGGTTCAAGGCTTGAAAATTAATAAGCCAAATAGGTGGTTTTTACAATCGAATAAATACAATGGCGTCCATCCTCTCATATCTGTGGGATAAAAACATATTGGATATCACCCACTGCCGGAACTGTAAAATGCAAAGCAGCTCTCATAAAAACATGCACTACAAACATCATGGAGCATTCAATATGCAATATACTTACTAAATGGACCCGACTCCTCTTCATAAACGGCAAAATAGATGCTCTCATACCCAGCATAACCATCCAGTCTTCATTTCCGGTGTTGTTGAGCTGAAGCTGCAGTTTAAGCGCGGTCGAGCCGCGATACCGCGCCTAGCCCGATGTGGTTAGCCAGACCCTGCCCCATGACGCCGCGCCACAGTCGGACATCAGCTTCATCTTCAACCTGGACGCCAGGATATCTTTCCTTTGCATACCAGCATCTCTGTGTCCGCGGCAGTCCCATGCTGAGCCTGTCTTGCAAGGAGCCAGCTCTCCTTCTCCCGCCCTGACCGCCCTCTACTCTGCTGCCCACGTCTTTCCCCGTCAGCTGCACGCCCACCATCGACGACTGCCCGCAGCGCCAGCCCACGGCCGCCCCCAGGCACCATGCCTCCTCCCCCTCCTCCCCCGCCGCCACCGCCCATGGCAGGCGGTCCTCCTCCGCCGCCGCCTCCTCCTGCTGGCGGTGCTCCAGGTGGCAGCAATCTCCCAGCCAGACCGCCCAAAGCCGCCTCACAAAATCGGGTAGGCTTTCATAGATTCCCTGTACAACGCCACGCATCTAGCTGACACCTCTGTCTAGGGAGCGCTTCTCACAGATATCACGAAAGGAACCCGGCTGAAGAAGGCCGTTACAAATGACAGATCGGCTCCTGCAATAGCAAAATCGTCCGGATCGTCGGGTGGCCCCCCAATGGGCGGAGCGCCTCCTATCCCCGGAATGGCGCCCAAGCCGCCTGGTGGATTGGCGCCTCCGGTTCCAGGCGGAAATAGAATGCGGAGTAACAGCGATGAGGGACGTGGCGGCGCCAGTGGTGGCGGAGAGACTGCAACACTCCCCTCAGCTCCACAGCTAGGCGGCCTTTTTGCGGGCGGGATGCCGAAGCTGAAGAAGCGGGGTGGAGTTGACACTGGTGCGAATGCGGATGCCTCGTACCTTTCGGATTCCGAAAACTCTCGAAAACCAGGCCCCTGGGCTCCAACCGGCAGTGCGCCCAAGCCTCCAGTCTCCTCCAGAGCACCAAATGTCCGCCCACCACCCCCTCCAACAATCGAAGCCCCTACCCAACCCCCACAAAATCCACTAGTCGCGAATCTACGCAAACCACCGCCCCGACCTTCCCAAAGGCCTTCGTCCTCAATTTCACTACTCTCTACCAAATCCGCCCCGGACATGCCTGCACGACCCCCTCCCTTTCCCGGCGCGAAACCTCCTCCACCGCCCACAGCCTCTCGAAAAGTATCCGCACCACCCCCTCCAGCGCCCCCTCCGCCACCTCCCTCAGCTGCACCAGCTCCACCATCAGCTCCTCCCCCGCCCCCGTCTGCCTCTGCACCGCGACCACCTCCATCACGATCAACACCTCCTCCACCTCCCCCAGCAGCCGCCCCAGCTTCGAACGGCATCCAAGCAGCCTCAATAGCAATGCAAGCCGCCAGAAACGCCTTCTCTCACGCCCCTCCCCCACTACCCCAAACGGCCGCCCCCTCCGCGCCCCCCGCGCCTCCACCTCCCCCACCATCCTCACCCCCGTCGGTATCCTCCGCCCGAACCTCCTCCCTACTCTCAACCCCGCTCTCCTCCCGCCCCGCCTCCTTCGCCGACCACCAACACCAAGCACCACCGCAGCAACAACAGCCCGTCCGCTCCATGCTTGATCCCAGCAATTACACGCTTACGAACGGTGGCTCCAGCGCCCGCCCGACTTCCCGAGGAGGTGGTGGGAATAGAAATAGTCCCTCGCGCGGGGTCAGGATTGAGGATTCGAGATTCAAGTTTCAAAATGAGTCGCTGTTTCCGAAACCGAGGGAGTTCAGAGGTGGACAGAAGCTTTACCGTGCGGGACGGGGAAGTAGTGTGCCGTTGGACCTTTCAGCGTTGGGATGAGATATATATCTTTTTGCGGGCGTTGAGTTAGTTAGTGGGTGTTTTATTGTTTTTGTTTTTATAGGTCGGTATTGGGTTCCCGTTATAGAGATATTTGGGGGGAGTAGTCTAGCCGGTCATCAGAGAAGGATAGGAATTATACTATATGTATGGCTGGCTGTGGCAGGAAGGAGGAAGATTGCATATTTAGCTTTTACCGTGAACAGTCCCTGGGTAGTCAGTCAGTCAGTCAGCTAGTTAGTTAGTAAAGCAACTGGGTAGAGTACCCTTTACCACACACACCATAACGTACCTGGGCTATTTTCCCGCGCTTTCCCCTGCCTATTCCTGCATGTAATGTGCATTGTTTGCAGGTGGGATGAGTGGATGGATGGATGGATGGATGGATGGGTTCCGTCTTATCTTATTTACTTACTGTCTTATCTCTATTGTATTAATGTAATCAATCAACTAAATACATACGCCGCCCCCTTCCCAGCTTCTTTGGGTTCTGTTCTGGGTGGATAGGGTTATTATTGACTTGCTTGCTTGGTTGAATGGGATTCTTTTTTCTTTTTATACTAGTATTGTATTTTTTATTCTATTTTTTGGGATAGGATGAGATGAGGTGAAAGCCTGGCTAAGTAAGCTAAGTTAAGTTAAGCTCTCTCTCTCTCCCCTTGGGGGGAATTGATGGAATGAAACGGAGTGGAATGGTTTATATATTAGAGTTATAACTGTGAATTGAAATTTATCTTTATTTTTTATTATTTTTTTTAAAGCAAGAGCTGCCAGCTGGTTCATTAGTTAAGTTGGTTAGGATGCTTTTCTTTGGGTTAAGTGGTGTAGATGCGTGTATGTATGTATGTATGTACATATATATATATATATATATGGTGAATTCAAGTTCAGTAGGGATGAATGGAAGCGTAGGTGTCTCGAATGGGGTGGAGGGTTGGGAAGGGGGAAGGGGGAAGGGGGAAGGGGGAAGGGGGGCGGTGTTTAAGGGAAGAAGAGTTGACTTGAGTATTTTGAAATGAATTTGGTTCAAATATTTAACTACATAACTACCAGTCTAAATAGTAACTAACTAATGATTCCAAATTTTTCCCCCTATTCTTGGGAAATATCCTGGTATCCCCAGTCGTTTCATTCCGGCATAAAACCACAACCTCTATATCCCCCCCAACCCCGATAAAGCATCTGTATTTCTCCTAATATGCCTGGCTGTAGACCGGGTGCGCTGGTGCTGGTCTGGTCTGGAAAGGAAGGGGAACCGGGAGTGTAATGGTTAATTAAATAATTGCTCCGTCCTGGAATTTGTTTGGCATGGGCCACCGCACGGGTAGGTATGTAGCCTTTTCGATTTCGAAATTGAGAATAATTGGGCTTACTTCGTGCACCTTATTCCCTTTTGTTTTGGCTTGTTTATTTGTTTGTGGGGTGATAATTTCCACCCCTTGATAGATGCTCAGCGTATTGGACCTTTTTTTCGCTGTTCGGATCCGGGGAAACGGAAGCGAGGATATGGGTGCGTAGCCCATTGAGGAAGATGTCCGGGTGGTGCGTAGGAAGCTTCGCAATTTGGGGTTGTCCTCCCTCCGGCATTCGTTTCTTATGACGATCCATCTACGTCGAAGACCCCGCCACGGCGGACGAGGGCTCCGTCCCGGTGGGATCGCGGCAGCCGACTACTGTACTTCCACCCCCCAAACAGTCATAGTCAAAACTAAACCATTTCCCAATAAGCTCCTCAAGGCGTCAGCTCAACGGGCACCACCTCCTCCTCCGCGTCCGTATCCTCACTCCTCAAATCGCCCGAACGGCTAAACTCCGACAGCGCATGTCTCTCCCCATACCCCTCGCGCCACTGGTCAATAGACGGACGCGCAGAGATCGGCAAATGGCACCAAAGACAGATCCTCCGGCGATCATTCCCACTCCCGGGCGATCTCGTACACCCCTCGCCGATACAGGTCGAGATAGGCTCCTTGCCGCCCGCGACTTGCGTTTCGCGGCATTTCGAACATATCCAGCCGTCTTTGGCTGTGCAGGTGCAGTAGTCGCCGGGGGCTGGGGTGAAGTCGTATGGCGTTATTCTGCGGGGGGCGGAGGGGCGACGGCCGTCGTGCGGGTTGCCTGACACCCAGCAGTCGATGCAGAAGGGGCGGGTGCGGGTTTTGTAGGCTGAGGTGGTTTTGCGGAAGGATTCCTTTTGCTTTTTTGTTATTTTGTGGGTTCATTGTGAAAGTGAAGATGACAAATGCATTGCTCAGGAGCAGTGCATTTGGGTAGTAGGTTGCATACCCTAACGATGCAAGCTTCACACACCGGCATCGAGCAGTACGTGCATAGTCGCGGCGTGGATCCTTTTCTATGAAATGGTTCCGAACATAGCAGCTGGCCGCTTTTCTTTATAGCTTTCCAGTATGCGGTCTGGTGGTCTCCGATATGTATATCAGGCCTAACCTGCTGTGGCGAGAAGCAAGACGAAGATGAAGAAGCCGGCAGCGCAAATCCATGCAGGACAGCTCTATAGTGCGAGTTGACGCGGGAGAGGTTCAAGACATCGCCAAGGCCCATCTGCGGGACAATAGTTGAAACGACTGGGAATATACGGATGAGGTCCAGGAGCTCAGGCATGGGTTGGTTTTCTAAATTGGATAGTAGGAACGGAATATAGAATCAAATGGCCCGGACATGAGTATATATATGGCAATGGAGGCTCCTTGAACAAATATGGGAGGCGGGCGACGGGCCAGCGAAGCAGTGTCTTGATATTAATACCCGGACTCTGCAGAGTATGACGAATCACCCCCGAGCCATTCGGAGCCGGGAGCAGTTAACGGGCCGATATGGCGTAAGCACATTGGATCCAATCGGAGCCGAGATGAATGCCCGTCTCTGTGTCTGAGAGCAGTGATATGGGGTTCTGGTAACTAGACAGCAAACAACAAACGGGATATAGCAGGTCTACTCTCATGGAATATGTCGTGGGAATCGCTTCGAGGTTGATGCCGAAAGTGGAATGCGGCTCAGGCTGCTGACTAATGCCGGCCACAGCTTGTGCTCGGCGTTTCGTTATTCCGCCAGTCTGCGGGGGCTAGGCCGGATGCGGAATAGCGTGTCTGGACGCAGCTTGGACATGGAGCCCTGGAGATCGCGGCTGTCGGCGAGTTCGAGACACAGCGGCTTGGACAGACACGGCTGCGATTTCCGACTCCTCCCCTCGTTTCGCCGCTTGATATTTGCTCCGCTGTCTGGCGCATAACGGCCTTGGTCTGCCCCAATTTGCTTTGCCGGCAAGCTAGGAAGAGAGGGGGAGTGAGTGTCGAATATACAACGAAACCCCTCCAGGGCGAAATCCCGAATATAAAACAAAAAAAAAGAAACCATGTCCCTCCAATCCTACATAAACAGTTGAGTATTCCCCCCCTCTCCTCAATCCCCTCCATGAGACGTTCCTCCACCCCTCCTACTTTACAACCAAACGCCCTAACTAACCGCAAGCAAAACAAAAACAGAAAGAGTCCTCATCCTCACCGTCGACGGCCGCACCCTAACCGGCACCCTCCTCTCCACCGACCAGCTCACCAACCTCGTCCTCTCGCAGACCGTCGAGCGAATAATCCGCACACCGGACGACCCAGAGCCCAGCTCGCAGGTCGAACACGGGCTGTATCTGATCCGCGGCGACAATGTGGTGATTTGCGGCGAGGTCGATGAAGCGATTGATGCGGGCATTGATTGGACTAAAGTTAAGGGGGAGGTGGTTAGGGGCACGAAGAATATCTGATTGAGCGGATTGGATTGTGGATGTTTTCTTGTTCTTGTTTCTGGGTGATTTTGTGGGGGTTTATGAATTTGAATCCCTCCCCTGTTTTCTTGTTGGGGTCACCTTTTTTTTTTGTTGCGATCGCCCGGGCGCGGGTTGCTTCCAATTCTGTCGCGTTAAGAAGGGAGGGAGAGGGATGGGGTGCCTGTGAAGAATGATATGAGGCTATGTGTACGGGCAGGGAAGGTCGCGGGTACGAGGGGGTGTGGGGAGGGTACGGAGCAAGAGGAGTTGAATGACATGGAATTGGCGGAAGCAACGGACGGCTGGGAAACTCAGGTCGTACATAGACTGACTGAGAATTAATTGATCCCGCGCGACAGAAACAGAATAGTGGTGGCTGGTTGTGGTGGTATATATAGCACAATCGGGCGTAGAATAAACTAACAGCTGTGATGGCCGAGTGGGAGACTCTCTGCCGCCACTGCCCCGCCTGCCTGCTGAGTCAGCACATGTCTGGTGCCTGGTTCAAATCCCCGAGTCGCGAATAGTTAAATTTATTTGATTATTTCCCACACTCATGCGAGCAGTCCATGATGCTGTGGCGCGCTAAGCCCTGGCGAGCATTCTTGAGGGAAGCAATTCTGCAGAGACCTCGCCCCTCGCGGATGGTGATGCCAGATTACACCGGCCATGGCATGTAGGGTGGTGGTTGGAGAGTCGACTTCTTTTTTTTTTTTTTTTAATTTCGAATTAACCAACTACCTAGACATCGTAATTATTGGCACTACTTCTCTCCCTCCACCCTCATCCAGTTACTTGACAGTTGAAACAGAAACAGGCGATAGAGGAGGACAGGAGTAGGATGAAGAATGCACCCTTCTCTCTACAAACACCCAAGACGCGAAGAATACCCGATCCCACCCTAACACACCATGAAACACGCGGAGCCGCCAGCCAGCGCGCCAAGCTGTCGTCGTCTCCCTGGAATCCTGAACAGATTAGATTGCGGGTGGAGAACAAGCCTGGAACCATACCTGCGCCCATGGACGGCGGCTCGAGTCTAACCCAACCTCCGCTTCTCCTCTCCGACCCCCTCTTCCGTCTCCAACCCCCCCGTGCTGGCCACACCATATCATCCTCCCTCCCCGTCCACTGCCAGCTGCTGCGCTCCTGGTCGCCAATTGCTCAATGCGCCCCTCGCCCGCCGTCGTTGTGCCCGCTCGAGTTGCACCGTCGCCCCTGAGCTACACGCACTGACGGCAGCAGGGATCGCCAAGCAGGCGTGGGTGACGACACCTCGCCCTTCTGTTCAACTCAACGTCTGGTCTGTCTCCAAAGGCCCGCCCATATCCGATTACTGTATTCTACCCCGTGAACATCTGTCCTTCTTACGAGCCACCAATGCGCGCTCTCATCCCTTCCCGCCTGTCGAGTGTCGACCATCCCCTCCATTGATCCCTATCCCTAACCATGTGGCTCTTCCGCGGTGCCCAGTCCGCTGTATTCTACTACGCGGCCTGTACGCCCTGCGCCGCCTCTCTCCACCAGAGAAGACGAAAGAAGGATGCTGCCAAAACTCACCGCGAGGCTCCCCCCGCAGACAGCACCCTCGTCACTGACCAGCCCCATCTCTTCCAGCAACCCATCCCTTTCACCACCAATTCCTACTGGGCTGAAGAAATCGCTCTGGGTCCCGGCCCGCCGGCCAGACGGGCAGGGCGGAGGAACAATGCCAGTCGCACTGGAACGCAGAGGAATATGGCATCCCCAGACATCGCACCTTCACTTCCCCAACCAACAATAGCGGAGGCCATGACGGGCGTGCTGGAGGATTTAGTACCCTCCAGGAAAGACAAGGACCCTATCAGGAACCAGATTGGAGATCGCTGGAATAGGATGCGGTACCAACGCGAAGACGAGGTGCTATGGGGCGGTGAAGTCAAGGGCTCATCTGTCGGCTTGTCTGGGCGGGGGAGAGCCAATACGGCCGGCTCCGCCAAGTACTATGTTGCAAGGAATCCAGAAGTAAACGACCTACATCCACCTATTGTCTGTGGCCCAACGAGCAGGGCAGAAACACGATGGATGATACAACCGCCGCCCAGTGCAAAGGTGATGGCTGGGAAAGTCCGGTCAACGACAATATCCATGCGTGACAGCCCCCATGCGAGTCGAGAAAGGCTTGCAGGGCGTCGTTATATTGCTGGACCTTCTGCCATACCAGACGATCAGGAAGGGGAAGATAATGACCAAGACGTGGAGGGCCAAACGACGCAAAAGCCCAAGCAAAGCGAAGCCCAGCTTGATGGATGCCCCACACAGCCAGCCCCACGCAAACGGCGCATCAAAAAGCCTCCCCCAATAACTATTGTAGACGATAGCTTCTTTGCCTTATCGCCTGCTTCCTCCAACGATGTCGTCCACGTTCCTCCCCGCGTCGTGCTCGCCCCACTCGCCTCCAGCGATCCACCTCTATCCTATCATCCACAACCCTTATCCAAGGATCATTTACATCTCAATCCATCTTCGTCCCTAAATTCCCGACCAGCTTCTCCCTCACCTACGCGCTCTCTAATCGATCTACCCCGTACCACCAAAAATCACGATACCAAACCCTCCCCACAATGGCAATGGCCATGGCGATCCAGCGAGGAATCCTCAGGCGATTCACGACCCGCGTCAAACGCCACGGCCGATAGTGGGAAAGCATTTCCCGCACAAAAGCCACATTCCACCTGGCCGGATGATATCGAAATGAAAGAGAGCATGCATAATGTGCGCAGTATCCATCTCGAAGTTAGCCAGCCAGGGTTTGATATCAGGCACGATGAGGACGAGGATATCAATGTGACGGAGAGATATCACACTGTTCGACCTTTTAGATGGAGTATGGATATTTGATAAGGGTTTTTTTTATTAAAACGCTGGATGGCTTGTTTTATTACATCTTAGATCCCTATTTTTCGCATTTCGCATTCTTGTTGGTTGGGTTGGTGTCTGGCGGGTTTCTTCTTCCTCTCTTCCTTGATTTTTTTTTTTTTTTTGATCACGATGATTCTGTTATTGGCATGATGACATCACGTTTTATCCTCATTTCCATCCTCATCCACCTGGTGTGGATAATACATTGTTTCATCCCTTGCATCCTCACCCATCATCATCATCATCATCCTCCCTCCCTACTTACCTACCACCTACCCCACACATATGATATATACAAACCATCCTCTTCATCTATCCTCCCAGACCTAACGTTAAATCCCTCCCTCTCCACCCAACCCACCCGCTCATAACCAACAAAGAAAAACAAAACAAAGAAACCATCCCCCCCCCCCAATCCATCCATCCATCCATCACACAACTTGCATAAACCAAACCAAAACAAACAATCCCAAGATCTTCCCCTCCATACTTTCCGCCTTCCTAAAACGAAAAAGAAAAGAAAGAAAGAAAATAGAACCCCCTTCCTCAACCTATCTGTACATACATACGTATAATGTATATAATATCATCATCATCATCATCATTACTCCATACAATAAATACTACCCCCCTCCGACCCCATCAATCAATCAATCAATCAATCAATCAATCAATCACAACCAACATACCATACCTATTCCTAGCTACACACAGCACAAACACACCACAGATAGAAAGATAGCAACGATGACAATAATAATCAGCTTCAAAATGACGTTGATTTTTCTCTCTTTTGTAAAAAAAAAAAAAAACGAAAAAAAAAACACCAGACGTGAGATTTGTGCATAGATACGTACAAAAAAAAAAAGAAAAGAAAAAAAGAAGCGTGAAGCAAACGCAAAAAGCAATGCAAGGCAAGGCAGATAGAGAGGGAGAGGAGGGAGGAGTTACATGTAACTTTACTAAGGTTTACATGTAAGGGCAGGGCAGGGCATGGCAGAACCGGGACCTCCCACCTCCCCCCCTCCCCCCCTCCCCCCTCCCGCCCACATCCGAAAGAACAAAAAAAAAAAAGCAAGAAACAAAACATGCAAGGCTGTGTGCGGAAGGCAGATAAAAACTTAACAGCTAAAAAAAAGTCAAAAGGTGGGGAAAAAAAAGGTTTGGTATGGTGAAAAAGTCGAAAGTTGAGGGAAAAAAAAAAGTTAATAACTTTATCCGAGATGATTTTTTGACGTTAAGGAAATGAGATAGATGATAATGAGGATTGGGGGAATAAGTTCGGTATCCTGCAAATCGGATGCCGCGGCTTGCTTTTTCTGTGATACAGTGGGAGATTTTACTTTCATATGACTTTCCCTTTTCCCTCTCTTGTTTTGGTGTTCATGTTATATTGGCGTAAGAAATATAGGTTCCGCGAAGGAGTTAAGGGACCAGTGGGTAGGTGGGTTAGCTTAGTATACTTTCTTCTTTTCGTCGACGCTGAATTGGCCGGGTCCCATGTTGACGAGGAGGAGGAGGCCGCCACTAGGAAACGGAGGTTAGTATCGGTTTCCCGCAGAGTCAGTTGGGATGGTCGCCCGGGGAGTGAGGAACTTACACGATGGAGAGAATTTGGAAGAAGTCGTATTTGGCGAAATCCTTGTGGGGGTGTTTGGCATGCAACTATGGGACAGACTGTTAGTATTTGACGCGGCTCACATGCATATCCATTGAAAAAAACAAAACATACCGTCCAGAAGTTGTTGACAAACAGGTTGAAGACACTCAATATCACAACCAAGATAATGGCGCTCCACTTGGCCTTGAATCCAACAACGACCATCACGCATGCAACCAATCCAAACAAACTAACAAGTATTCTCCAGAAGCTCCACGATCCAGCGAAAACGAAACCGATGAACAGGAAGATGAGGAGCACCCGGCCCGCAAACTGAATGTACATCTTCCGGTCCTTCTCGTCCATCTGGGGAAGACCGGCAGGGACGAACCGCTTCCGTACCCATGAATCCGAGAGAACCATAAGGAGGCCACCGATGACGCTAAGGTTGCGGAGGAAGAAGGTCAGATCGAAGATGAGGCCGTACCCGAGGGCCTGGGTAACCACGACACCAAGAAGACCGCCTACGGCATATTCGCTGTGTTTCCGGGTAATAACCAGAGTCGAACATGAAACCATTGCAACGACGTTTACGATGAGGAAGAGATGGTTGAGGCCCCAGGGAACTACACGGGCGTTGATTGGTCAGAAACGGAGCTTTCAGGGTGCTTCTTCAACACGCAGCCAATAGGCCCCGGGACGGGAACTGGAGGCGCTGGGCATATAGGATAGGACGCACTATGTCTGAACTCTCTCAAGTAGGTGAGCTGGTCGCTCCATTGGGTGAAGATCCGGAGCGTATCTTCGAGGAAGGTTACGACGATCAGAAAGCGGCCAATTGCAGGGAGATAACTAAATCCAGGGACGCAGCAAACAATTAGCTACTGATTTCTTCTTCCGGGTCTGCTATCCTGCTTGCCAGAGCAGAACGAGCAATAGCCGTAGGGATTCCCTATACAAGCATTGGGGGCGTCGGAGCAACATACGGCTTGACGGGATCGGAGATGGTATCTAGCCAGTCCTCGATCTTGCTGGTCTGTTCCCGGATCGCATCGAGCGGGCTGGGGTCACTGGTGGCATCTGCGCGCCCAGGACCGCCAAAGGGGTTCTGGTTCCCCAGGTTATAGCCCGCGGTGCCGCGGATTTGCGCCATGGTGTAGGAGGACGCTCGGGGGAGGGGAGGTAAACAAGCGGCCGGACAGGGGCGGGGTGGGCGGCGAGAAGGGTCGGGGCCAAGCGGATTGGGGGATAAATAGGCGGATAAGAGATAGCCAACGCAGGGAGGAGGCGGGAGCAGCAGCACACGGGCGAGACGGGGCGGGCGGAGGGGTTTATAGGACTCGAGACGGAGATGAGTCTGGAGAGTCTTCAGCCGGCCACCAAGAGCAAGTACAGGCCACGATGCGGTAACTGGCGTCTGCTTTGGGTTTGGTTGCCAAGCCCGCCGCCAAGCCCGCCCGCGCTAGGCCGGTTGCGGCCGGACGAGGGTCGCGTCACGTGAGACTCTTCAACGTCGATCCCTTTCCTCTTTCGTCGACAAAAGATGTACCCCGGCCTGCTGTGAGATATTCAACTCTTGATACTCAACTCTTGATACTCAACTCTCGATACTCATCAACTGCCAAAAGATTCCAGCTGTGTTTGATTGTCACCATTTCCATGTCCATGACCGGCGTGTCTGATGTAAGCATTCCCTGGGGCGCAGTGATGACAAGCAGAGACAGCATCCCACGGACCATAGTAAGCGGACAACAATGATCCTCCCATCTGCTAATCGCGCCCTTGGAGCAGTGCCACAGGAAGTCACCTGTCATGGCTGTACGTGAAGGCCGTGCTCCGTTTCCGGGACTTCATATGCCTACGTGAAACTGTGTTTCAACCGCGGGCCGACGACCGAGACACTGTAGGCGCTTCAGCCACCAAACGGGGCAACTTTTTCTGGGGGTCTATATACACCCTCTCCTCTCTCACACAGCCGATTCCATGTTGTCTTTTTGCTCCTGAAAAACGACATGTTCGACTAGGCCGTGGTGGTCACTGTCAGATATTCGAATTCTAATAATAGTAGCATGTGGATGAGCTAACTAGGAGATAAGCAGTGATCCTGGCGGCAGATCAGGCTAGGAACTATTATCTGGCATCTGTCTTGGACTCTTTTTTTCGCAATACTTGGGACTCGAAGAGGCCCTTGTGCACTGACAGAACCAGGAAACAGTTCGTTTCGGTACGCCGCATCCGGTGACGCGAGGTTGTCGCTTCGACTCGTCCGATTTTTCAAAAGATGACTACTATATTTATTTTTTAAAGTATGTCTCTAGACGACCTCTCTACTGCCCTTACCATTAGTGTTGTTGGAATCAATTCTCTTATGCTTGTCTTCTAAATTTGTTTTCTTAGAATAACCATCGTCATCAAGTCTACCAATTTGAGCGATGTAAGGTGTTTGGAATGGACGTCTTAGTGCTTACAAATAACAATTTTTTGAATGCTCACTTTTAGGTCCTGTTCTGCATGTTTGTCAAGACTACACACACTCGACATAAAACAACATTTTGTAGTGAAACGGCTTGGCTGCCGGACGATAATTGTGCTGCCCTACTTCTTAACATTTTGATCAAGGATGAAGCCATCTTTGCGGGCCACCCACAGATTGACGGAAACAGTTTTTCCGCACAGCCATCTCTTTCTCCGCCGTTTCGTGCTATTGCTTGGCCACGTCCAAGTGACATATCGACGGGCAAATTCAGGGCTTATTCGGTACCGTCACTTTGGATTTCGGGAATTCTGCAAACCTAAGAGCAGTCTTGTGAAACTGTTTCGAGGCGCATCATCGCCCTGTTCCGGGATAGGCTGGATGATAACCTTTCATTTTTGCGGGGGAACTATTCCCCCACATTTGCAGCCCTGAGACGGGGGCTGCTGATCTACAAGGAGGTCTTCTTCTTTCGTGGTTGATTTAAGCTCGCGCACATGGCGATGTCCATGGATGCCTCTGCAATAATGGAATGCCGGTATTCCCACCAATTGAAATGGCCTTGAGGTATATTTTGCAGCCGATCTATGGGAGAGGGCAGAGTATATAGACATAGAATGTCTCCAGCTACCCTGTGTCCCTGCATTTCTAGAACAAGAAACATACGGCTTCCTATTTCGAATCACAATGTTAGCCAAATCATCTCTCTTATTCCTTTCCCTCACGTCCAGCGTCTTGGGTCATGGATACGTGAGAGAATACACCATCGATGGCGCCAACCATGTCTCCTATCTTCCATATGACGATCCAGATTTTACACAGCCCACTGAGAGCATTGGTTCGTCAGTCATTTCCATGACCTTGAATTACCCTCCTGTTTTTCATTTCCCTTTTCCCTCTACCATCACCAGCTAACAAATCTACCAAATCTAGCCCGCTCCCATGCCAATGGCATAAACCCGTTATTTGACCCCTTGGACGACTCCATAGCTTGCGGACAGGGCTCATATCCGGCGCCACTAATGGCCAATGTCACCGCAGGGGGGGTAGCTATGGTGAAGTGGACTGAATGTGAGATTCTCTAGTCTATTTGACTCAGGGGAGGGAACATACCATGTTGACGGTCGTACTGTTCATTTCTAACATACCAAAATAGGGCCTCACTCTGGGCCTATCTACAGCTACATGGCTCGGTGCCCTAACGGACAGGACTGTTCTGACTTCAATGGGACGTCTGGTAACCATTGGTTTAAAATCGGTGCGTCATAGCTTACTGCCCTGTCTTCCAAAAATACATCCCGTGCTTCAAGAAGCGGAACCCCCCTGACCGCGGCCTAGAGGAACACGGCATCATTGAATACGACTCTAGCACCGGCCGTGCGTGGGCAACTCAGAAAATGTTCGACGCAGATAAGACTTGGAACATCACTATCCCATCCTGCCTCGCCCCTGGCCCGTATGTCATTAGGCATGAAACCATGGCGATCCAGGCCTCGCAGCAATTAGGAGGAGCGCAGTTCTATCCCCAGTGCGCGCAGGTATGGGTTAGCGGGGGTACGGATACAATCGAGCCAGCATTGGTTTCGCTACCGGGGGATATCCAACCTGATGATCCCGGGGTGCTGTTTGATCGGGCGGCAGCGATGGAGTCTGGGGAGTATACTTGTCCGTGAGTGATTCCGATTCCGATTCCTTGTAGCGTCGTCCAATTGGAAGGTGATATATATCATCAAGTTTTGAAATATTTCGACATTTTACTAACTTCTTTGGCTATCATAGTGGATCTCGACCTATTGTCTGTCCAGGTTCTGCAGCATGAATCCACTAAATAAGCCAGTCATCTAGACTCAATTGTACTGTACATTGTACTGTATATTGCAGATTTGATCTATTTGGTTCCCTGATATTTGAATATCCCTTGCTTGCACCCGCGTCAAATGACCACTCATTCATACACGCTCTCCAGTATGGTAGAAAAATGTTACTCCAATCTAACATAAACCGTCCCCCAACTCCATCCACATCAGAGAGAAAAATTCTGTTCCGGAATCCGCTCCCCACCCCTATGTTAAATACCAACCTTCCTTTTGAAAAAACACCTGATTTCATAAAACTCTTGAGTCTGACCCACGCTTCCCAATGGCTATCGAGGAACCAAACCTTTAACAATTTCCAGGGATGGTGGATCCACCCCCGCATTGAACATTCTCGGGAATCATCAGTGACAGGGCCCCCACGAACAAAACTAGCTTACCGATTTTCAATCCCCTTCTCCGCATTTTGGTCTTCGGTCCCATACATACCATTATAATTATTGAAGGGGACCGAGTGAACTCCATTTGTTTTTGATACTTGGTTTTGGCTGCAGTTTTTGAGTCCTGCCAATACCAAGGTTCTCATATCAGGTTCGGCGACAACGGTATCATTCGATGAATACCCGAGTGGGAGTCGATCGAATTGCTCTATGTGAGCTTCAAACATGCCAAAAAAAAAAGGAGCACTAGTTCTCAGGGACGTTTCTCTTTAGATCGAGTGACACCTGGGACCCTCTTATCACCTTTTCTTGCCAATCAATTGGTCAAATACATACCTCTCGTCCCCCATCCATCTTCCTATATAGAACCGCAGCCAGCCAACAATGTTCCCCCCACCCCCCCCTTCGACACAACCATCACAACCCCATCTAGACCACCGATCCAAATTAGCAAGATAAGAGGGCGAAAATGGCAGGCCATAGAGATACAGATGTGGAAGGTAATGTGGACAGACGCCCGCGATGGGGTGGTTGGCCTGTCTGGTTGGTTTTGTAGGGGAGCGGTCATGATTGATTGGGTTTGGTTCTGTCAGGGGTGAGTGGGAGCAGATATTGGGTGGGCTTGAGGGTTATTTTTGGGCATTTTATTTCACTGTTATTTATTTTTATCTTTGTTTTTGTGTGGGAATTAATGTTTTTTTTTTTTTTTTTTTTTTTGCCAATTGGTGATTGCTATCCGCTAGGCTAGTTTCTAAGATACCTGGGGGGGGGGGTTGCGTTCTTCCTGCTCTCATGTGCTGGTTGGTATGTATATGTATGCACATTGAGGTATCAGAAACGATTCATTACTTCTTCTTCTTCTTTTTTAATCTAATTGATGCCCCCGCTTCCTTCAAAACTTCCCAAGTATTCCCGTCTTCCACCTATGACTTGACGCACGCAGATAGCTAGATGAAACAGGCTCCTCGCGGAAACCCAATGATGGCTGGGGATGGATATATTCATCCATCATGGTAAAGTAAACCAACCCTTTTCATGAAACATCCACTTTTCGCATCATGTTAAGACACTCGCCATAGCTAAAATCGCAATTTATTGGGGTAGGAGGAGGGGATTAATTATGTAACATGTCTTCTCGGGATCGTGTTATTTTACTTTAATTTGCCATCGTCGATTTTCGTAGGGGACCGAAGATACACGGCCAACCGGGCCTAAATAGCGGGGAGGGGGTTTGTTTCTGAACCAACGAAGGGGTGGTGGTGATTAATTGCTCTGGCTAGGGTTGGAAAGGATTGTGGGGATGTAGTGAGTGCTGTTTGTTGTTGATAACTAGGCCTACAGTCCTGGCTATTCTTCGTCATCTGAAGGATTGGAGGGTGAGGGGGGAAAGCAAAAGCAAAAAAAAAAAAAAAATGAATGTTTCCTGACTCTGTTGAAACAATATGTTCATTGAAAAAAAATAATAAAATAAAAGGAAAAGTATTAAATACAAAAAAGAGAAGGAAAAAAATGAAGAAGAGGTAGCATGCAAAGGCATGAAATAGGATAGAGATGAAAGGAAGCACAAAACAAACAAACAGACAGACAAACAAAACATGTAGAATTCACATCAACGGAGAGGAACAAAGATGACTGAACTTTTTTTTTTGGCTGTTCAATTTGGCGACTGTTTGGCCAGGACATCAACGATCGACGGGGACGTGATGATATGTATAGGTAGGTGATATGGTTGGTTGGTTGAGGGTACAGTACAGATGCGAATGTCAAAAAAAGAAAAGAAAAGAGGTGTCAAATACAAAGTTCGAATGAAGCGCTCGCGATGAACGGCTGCAAAATACTGGGATAAGAAAAGGCACGACTGAGGGAACAAGGGAACGAAGTACTGGCCAATTCGAAGGTCAAGCATGCGGTTCGCTTCGGCATGAGCGGGTAGCAATTGGATGGGACGATAATCAAATGTTGCAGAGTGAAACGAGAAGAAAAGAAAGCGGACGGAAAAGGTCCAAAGCGCCCATAAGATGGTAGATGGTGTGATTGTTCGAGAACTGGCCAGCAATTGGCTCTGGTCCTGATTCAGGTTGAATCTCGTGGCGCTAGTGAGGATAATTTTTGGTTGGGGCGCTTATGAATCTGCATAATCCAGACGAGGAAAGTTGGGTAGCCAGCACGAGGATGGCAAAAAGGAAACGTAAAAAGACAGAGAAGAGAAAGGAACGAAACGAGTTATCCGACCCAGGAAAAGAAAAACAGTATAATAGATACAGGAAACCCAAACGCCGTAGCCACTGAATTCAAGGAATTAGTAGTAATTTGCTGAAAAAGTGTTGACAGAAAAAAAGGGAACAAGGAAACTAATATGAGCAATGGTGGTTCGTATAGTAATATAGGACGAAATGAATATTTATGTTCAAAGTGTGTTCGTCGTAGTGCTTTGAAGGCATCAGACATCCCACTCGGAATCCAGGGGCTGACCTTTCCAGCTGTCGAAGTCGACTAATTTTGGAGCAACAGGGGTGGGGGTTATCGTTGGCTTCAGGTCTTTTACAGCTTGGAATTCCGAGCTACTTGTGTCACTGACGCTCCCCTCCGGTTTTGGGCCCTTCCTTTTCTCCTTTTTGCTGGAAACTGTCGTCCACTCGTTCTCGCTTAATATTATTCGTAGCTGCTCCTCCTCTGATGGAAGATCATTCGTCCAGCTATTTGCTATTTGCTTGGTGGTTTTGGTGGAGGTAGGCGGCCTGGCAGCGGGTTTGGAGGTGGAATCAAAGGTGTCTAAGAGCGGAGCAGAGGGTGTCTTGTGGACGCCATTCGTATGGCCGTTGGTGGTACCATTTTCCCAGACACTGGGAGGAGGAACAATGGGCTTGGATTTGGCAGCTTCGCGACGTTCGTTATCACGGGCGGTATGGAGTTGTTTCTCCAGGAGGGCACGGCGCTGCTTCTCCGCGTCTTCTACCATTATTCTCTTATTCTCTTTCTTGATTCTTTGTTGACGTTGTTTCTTCGTTTCGACAGGCTTTTGGGGTTTTTGGGTCTTCTTTTTACTTCCTTGCTCATCCTGAGCCGCGTTGACCAAACGGAGGACAGGCACCGCAGCTGGTGCAGGCTCGAGCATATCAGAAACGTCGCCTGACACTGACTGAACAGGATTCACAGTAGGCGAATTCACAGGGGACATGTCATCGTCAGCATCCGCCCCAGTGGTAGAAGAGGTGCGGGTGGAGGTGCGGGACAATGTGGCATTGTTGATATCGTCCTCAACTGGGCTAGCGACGATCTTCCTAGTGCGAACCTCCTTCTTGTTGGACTTGTTCGCAGTGGAGAGGTTGGTGCCCTGTTGGACTCTGGCAAATTGCTTTGCAAACTCTCGGTTGTCCACTTCGTCATCAGCGGCTGGAGCTGTTTCAGTCGCTTGCCTTTCAACCGCCACAGTGGGCCTTGTTGGAGGAGTCGGGGTGGCGCTGCTACTTGAGCTGTCCGGCGCTGGGCGTTGTTTCCGCTTCACCTTTCGAGCTGCGGACCCGTTTTCATTTCTCTGGGCCGTTGCTCTTTCAAGAGCGGCTTTAGGGGCGGCGGGTCTGGGCGCAGCTGCTCTGGCATTTACAGCTCTGACTGTTCGCCGTGCTTGGGCTCTCCTGGCATAATACCAACCAAGAGCAGTGGCAACGCCAACCACGATAGCCCAACTCAAGAGGGGGTTCATTGGGGGCTCTTGTGCCATCCACAGAGCAGGTCAGCACACCTGTATAAAGAAGCTGAAGATGGGATGAAATGGCACAAGATAGACTTACTATTTAAAGAGGAACGATATCTGTTGGAAAGACAACGGGATCAGCGGGGTCGAGACCCCTGTGGAACAAACGGGCTGCAGGTTTCTTGTTCAACGTCCCAAACAGTTGTGGAAACGAGTTTCGTCACAGGTGGACGGAAACTATTCCGGCGCGCTTCTTCGATCGGACTCTGGGAGCTATACGCGCGACTAGAGCTCTCCGCGCGGTGGCTGTGTTGCGATGAAAGCAGAGTTCGGGACTGCGGATTCGAGATGTGGAGGTTTGTACCTGGGGAAGGGGCTTGTTTGCGGGGAAAAGGAGTCTGGGGCCTGGACGGGGAGGAACGTCGACTTGGGGGGCTGATGAACGGTTGAGAAAGCAGCGAGTTGCAGCGGGTGTTGGGGATGCAGATTGCAGCGGATGGGAGACGCGACTTAAATAGGCGGAAGATGAGAAGTCGAGGAGCCGGAAGGGAAGGGAGGCAGGATGGGTGCGGGATCGACCGAAGCTTTGGGCGCGTAAAGGTTAACTTGGAGACGGCCGGGCTGCGGGCATCGCGGGAGGTACGATCTGTGGAAATGGCGGCAAGGCAGCAAAGGAGCGACGGCAGCAGACCGGACGGGGCGGGAGAGAAGAGGCGAGGAGAGAGATAGAGAGACGAGAGAGGAGACGAGATAGACGAGATGAGATGAGATGAGATGGGATGAGATGAGGTTGAGGTTGATGAGGCCAGCTTTCCAGAAACATGCGGGCGTCCCGTACCGTACTTACCGTAATTAAGGGCCAGCCATACCGTCTCGTATGCGTATTACGCCAAGTACGGTATCAATCCCTGCATTACTGTCTTCTCTTCATTATATTTCATTTCATTTCATTATCTTGTCCTATTATTTGTTTATTTGTTCCGGAATGAACCCCCGCCGCGTTCTAATATCTCCTCGGGCTTTATCCCCAAGCAATTGTCGTCTCAGACTCAGAGCTATCGCGTCCCTCACCCTCCAGGGCTTCCATCGCTGCTGCGTCGCGGTTTTTGATGTCTCGCCCCTTTCCCCACATTTCACGACGCTTAACTTATTAATACCCTGACCCTTGGCGAACACAGCTCGCGGACTCCAGACTGGGGATGGGGATGGGATCCATGGCAGAAAGGAATGGCTGGGTGAAGCAACGAAGCGGCCGTCTGGTCTGGTCCGAGCCGGGGCTGCCGTCGGAACCCCCTCTTGTTGACCCTGTTCGGCAGCAGAGTTGTTCGCCTGCAAGAAAGCGACTCGGATAACTACCCATGCACGTCGGGGAGCACAACATCTTTGTGGAGATGGGCCAGTGGCCACCTGTCATCAACCACAGCCCAGTCGACAGCAGTTCGCTGATTGTCGAGTGACGTGGTACAATCAGCCCACTCCCGCCTCGCGTTGGCGACATTGCCGCCCATGGCGCACAGGCTGCTTGTTCGATCCACCCCGTGCTCGACGCTCGACTGCCCGAGTTCGCCAATTATCCTTGATACCTTCAAGTTCTGTTCTCAACCGCCAACGAGAGCAGGATTGATCGCGCAGATGTAGCTTCCCATACTAAATTAGCGCGAGGGTACAAAGGGCGCTGGTCCAATGGCGTGGGTCTATGAGATGCCGACGCTAAACCCAAAACGGCCGCCACTCTCAGCAGCCTTAACCTGGAAATCGCTAAACGCGCCCGAAGATTGTCGCTGGAGACTCAAGGCAGAGAGAAACATCGGATATGCTGAACTACTGTAGGTCCATTGCTCTTTTAACCGCTATCCGATGCAGCTCGACCAGAACTGCGTGATTTAAAACCTTGGCGCCAAACTGTGCAGGCCACCCCTCAGCATCCCCGCCAGCCAGTTGTTCATCCACGGCCTTGAAGATACGGATACTATGCAATGCATCAGGGTTCTTCTAGCGATCTCTGCTTAAACTGCTTTGGTAGGTTACTGACGGGACTGTTTAATCCTCCGGTCCACTTAAACGAGAGCAGCTACGTTCCGCTTGCATACTAGTAGAATGGCCGACTGGCCGCAGCATTAGCACGGATATACAGCCAGAGGATATTGCTCATTCTTCCTTTTTTCGATCAGCAGGACTGATCCGGCAGCTATGTGCGGGATGATCTGATGGATTTGCTTCTCACTTATCTCCAGAATGTTGCGCTTGCTGAGCAGCGTCAACGAATGGGACACTAGAACAAGACGCTGCCCCCGCTTTCTTTTGGCTTTTGCGGGCCCCATCCAACAAGTGAATATGCCAGTCAGCCGGAAGTTCAGGCCTTTCTCTCCCCATATGCACCGGCTCTCAAAGAACTGACATTGCTGCATACATACCATGATGATGCAAACGAATCTGGCTGCTTCCGGACCACTCCTTACCTCCCCACCCCCCCGCCCGGGGATGCGTGGTCCAAATCCGCTGATTCTACCACAATCGGCCTAATCTGGGCCTAATGTGCTATCTCTCATCAAGAGGAGCGGGGTTGTCGACAACCTAGGGAGGACGAGCGGATGCCGGCGCGCATGTGGACCGGAAGTCATGTTGGACTGCCGTTCAGGGTTGCTTCTCTCTTTTCTATATATATGTCTGTGCGGAGACGAGCAAACAGAGTCAAAGTTGCAACTGTTTCACAAACGAGCAGTTCTCGTTTTCTGTTTAAATACTATCTCCACGAATTCCGCTCTCCAGACGTCAGAGAGCCCCTCAATTGTCAACTACACTAGACAGAGGGCGGTTCATAAACGGTCTTGAACTCTAACATTTATTTATACCCTCACCGCCATTCCATTTTAAACTCCAGTCACGGTTTCTGGTCATGGCACCGTTGGCAATTATCGGTATTGCCGCTCGCTACGCGCAAGAGGCGAGCGACACGGAAAAGTTCTGGGAATTTCTGCTGAGAGCACGTCAAGCAACCACCCCTTTCCCAAAGGACAGGCTTGATTCGAACGCCTTTTATCATCCTGATACTGAGCATGGCGGAACGGTTTGTCAATTCTTTTTTTTCCCCCCTCTTCCATTGAAACACCCCGCAATTGTAGGACGCCTATCATATGTTGACTCTTTTATATAGTTTAGTGTCCAAGGTGGCCACTTTCTGGCGGAAACCCCCAATGCCTTTGACGCTGGGTTTTTCAGTATCACCAAGGCCGAAGTTCAGTCCATGGATCCCCAACAACGGCTTGTGATGGAGAATGTCTACCACGCCTTAGAAAATGGTAAGAGCCGATATCTAAGCCTTTTAATGACATGCTCTTGATCGAGTCTCTGACTCGGATTTTACTTGGAATAGCTGGCATTTCCATGGAAAAGGCCATCTCCTCGAATACTTCGGTTTTTGCTGGTGCTTTCAACGCCGATCATTTGCTACTCCTGAATTCTGACGTCGAGACGTCCTTCAAACATCTGACCACGGGGACGCAACAATCCATGGTCCCCAGCCGAGTCAGTTGGTTTTATGACTTTCGAGGCCCTAGTATCTCGGTTAATACTGCATGCTCTAGTAGTCTTGTTGCCCTTAACAGCGCTGCCCAGAGTTTGGCGGCTGGTGAATGCGAGATGGTATGAATGGCAACTCTGATGCCTTTGACTGTATATTTTGGGCTTACATTGTTATCTAGGCTGTGATTACTGGGGGTAGTGCCCATCTCCATATGGCGGATATAATTGCTTTCAGCCATGCCGGGTTCCTCGGACCGTCAGGCAAATGTTTTAGCTTCGATCACAGAGCCGAAGGGTATGCTCGTGGTGAAGGAGTGGGGACCATTATCGTCAAAAAACTAGACCAGGCTCTGAAAGACGGCGATACGATACGGGCGGTCATTCGCGAGACTCATACGAATCAGGACGGTAAAACTTCCTCGATTACCCTTCCAAGTGCAGAGGCACAGGAAGAACTTATCCGCCACATTTATAAGAAGGCATCGCTGGATCCCAAGGACACACTGTTTGTCGAAGCTCACGGAACTGGCACAGCAGCAGGGGACCCGCTAGAGGCCAGGGCGCTTGCTAGAGCCTTTGCTTCGGATTCCCGCAAACAGCCTCTCTACGTGGGCGCCTTGAAAGCAAGCATTGGGCATCTTGAAGGTGGTGCAGGAATTGCAGGAATCATCAAGTCGATTATGATTTTGGAGTCCGGCATCATACCTCCAAACGTCAACTTTGAAAAGGTAAACCCGGCCATTCCAAAAGAGGAATGGAATATCGACTTTCCTACGGAATGTATTCCTTGGCCCGACAATGGGGTCCGTCGAGCATCTGTGAACTGCTTTGGCTTTGGTGGAACGAATGCACATTGCATTTTGGAGGACGCTTACCATTTTTTGAAAGACAACGGGCTTGAGGGTATCCACACTACTCGTCCATCGGTACCAACCAGGGATCAAATCAGCGAACTACTCACGACGTTCCAGCAACATTCCCAAATTGACAATCAGGTTAACGGTCTGACGAATGGTCACGTTAATGGCCACGTTAATGGCCACGTTAACGGCGTTAACGGCGAGGCGGAAGAAGATGGATCTGCAATCCCTCGCCTCTTTGTCCTGTCTGCTTTCGACAAGGAAGGGGTGAAACGAGTTGCGTCGGATCTCAGGCAACATCTCGCTCCAAGCCTCTCCTTGCCTTTTAACGCCGCCGAGGAGCTCCTGAATAACCTGGCTTACACTTTGTCAGAAAGGAGGTCAAGATTCCAATGGGAGAGCCATATTTTGGCAAGCTCGGTTGCGGAGTTGGACGAAAAACTTTCAGTTGCCTCCGCTTTACCCAAGCCCACAAACACTAGCGGTTCGCTGAGAATTGGATTTGTCTTCACGGGACAGGGTGCCCAATACACCGGAATGGCCAAGCCGCTGATGATATATCCCGTTTTCCGAAAATCCCTAGAGGACGCGTCAGCATATATGCGTAAACTTGGAAGCCCAACGTCGATGTTAGGTATGTCTTTGTGAAACTCTTAAAGGGCTACATATATGTTACTAACCGTGACGCAGACGAACTTGTTAATGAACAGGACGAAGGCAAGATTCATACTCCCGCCATTTCCCAGCCTGGTTGTACTGCTCTCCAGGTTGCTCTTGTGGACTTGCTAGCTTCGTGGAACGTCTATCCTAGCTCTGTGGTCGGACATTCATCCGGGGAAATCGCCGCTGCATATTGTGCCGGAAAGATTTCGCGTGAAGCGGCATGGGCAGCCTCGTATTATCGAGGATACGTCCTTTCAAAGCCGAGCAGTACTAAAGGAGCTATGATGGCTGTCGGCCTAGAGCAGGAGCGGTTGCAGCCCTATATGGATAAGGTTCATGCCACGCATCAAGGAGAGCTAGTTATTGCGTGTTACAATGGCCCAAGGAACCATACCATTTCAGGAGATGAAGCGATGGTCGACGCTCTGAAGCAACTGCTCGATGCTGACGAGGTCTTCGCGCGCAAGCTCAAAGTACAAGATGCCTATCATTCAGCTCTGATGCGCCCATTTGCTCCCGAGTATTTGGAGCTGATGGGTGCCCTCCCGGCGGAAAAGACTCCTCGTGATGGCTGCCGGATGTTCTCTTCTGTGACCGGAAAAGAGGTTGAAGACGACAAACTTGGCGCCTCGTACTGGACCGACAATATGGTGTCGCCCGTCCGTTTCCAAGGCGCCCTGAGCTCCTTGCTACTCCAGTCAAGCGAAACCGATGCCAAAGTTTCCATAGACGAGATCATCGAACTAGGCCCCCATTCGACACTGCAAAGCGTGATCAAGGAGACTATTACTGCCTCTGATTTACCCAACATTCCGTATGCGTCCCTACTCAGCCGTCATGACCCCAGTGTCGGTGTGATACTGAAGGCTGTTGGAGGTTTGAGGGCCAAAAAATACCCGGTTAATGTGTATGAGGCCAATCATAACCGCATCGGGCAGGAGGGAAGTCCAAAACTCCTCGTCAATTTGCCCCCTTATGCCTTTAACCACACCGAGCAAGGCTACTACGAGAGCAGGCTTAGCAGGAATCTCCGGTTCCGAAAATTCCCACGGCATCAGCTTTTCGGTTCGCCAGTAGAGGACTGGGACCGACAGAACCGCAGATGGCGGCACTTCCTAAGATCCTCTGAAAACCCATGGTTGAGCGATCATGTGGTAAGTTTTATACTGAAATACATGGGTCGTTGACATACTAGTGATATGTATTCTAATTATTTATTTCCTTAGGTTACCGGCCGCTCTGTCTTCCCTGCAGCTGGATACCTGACAATGGCGCTCGAGGCGGTCAGGCAAGTCACGGGCGATGTAGTCGAACTGACTGGTTTAAGATTCAAGGACGTAACCATAAAGGCCGCCCTAGTGGTTCCCGATACGAAAGAGGGTGTTGAAGTTTCCTTGTCTATCATCCCCGTGAATGAATCTAACCACTGGCAGTCTAGCGTGTGGAAATGGTGGAGGGTTGCTTCTTACGACCCTTCTTACGACGATTGGGTCGAGCATTGCTCAGGATATATTTCTATCGAATACGTAACTCCACCGGACCCGATCGATCAGGGTCGTGAGATTGGCGCAGTGACCGATTCCTGGAAGCAGACAATTTACCAGAGCGTGCAGATTTGCCAGAAGCCTCTAGACGATGGAGATCTGTTTGAGGGCCTAAAGACGATAGGCAACGAATACGGAACCACTTTCAGAAATCTGTCTAATGTTGCTGTCAGCGGTCAGCAGGCCGGCGCTACAACAGGTGTGGCAACCACGCCAGACTTGGCTGCCGTAATGCCAAAGGGTTTTATCCACCCGCATCTCATCCACCCTACTACATTGGACAGCATGTTTCTCGCTGGGCTTATCGCGATCGCTGACCATGAGGACCGGACTGTTCCGCGGTTCCCAATGGTACCGACATTTGTCAAGGAAGCCTGGGTTTCTGCCGACATCAGCTCCCAGGCAGGGACTAGTTTCCGATATCAGGGGAAAGCCTCTCCAATTGCGCATAATGTCTACACCTTTGATCTAAAGGGGTCCGATACGCCAACTGGTGAACCGCGAATGTCCCTTGACGGAGTTCGCTTCATGCCATTGGCAGGGGAGAATTCTTCCCTAGACGACGGTGAAAAGCTTGGTTACACAACTAACTGGATACCCGATATTGACACGCTGACGACATCGGAGTTTAGCGAGAAGCTATCAGTTGAGCCATCGTCGTCTCACGAAGTCGAACGGGAGGAGTTCGAAACGCTACAGCTAGCATCCCTACTCCTAGTTACTGATGCCCTCTCTACGCTTGAGATCGAGGGTGTCAGTCAATTCGAGGGCCATTTGCAAAAGTATTACGACTGGATGAAAAAGGTTGCCGGCGAGTCTACTGGAGGGGCGAATCCGCATGTCTCCCTGGATACATGGCGGAAATACTCTGGGGATCCAGAGCTTAAGCAGCAGCTTTACGACTCCGTAGCGCGATCCAGCCTAGGGGAGCTGCTGGTTCGACTAGGGACCAATATTGTTCCCATTTTGCTGAATAAGGCCGACCCGCTGTTTTTGATGTTTGGCCAGGATGACCTGATGTCGCGCTACTACGAGGAGATGGTAACCCAGGGCGACTCCAAGGAGAATTTGGACAAGTTCCTGTCCCTCATGGCCGACAGCTACGACGGCCTTGAAGTTCTCGAGGTAGGGGCTGGGACTGGGGCTTTCACGAAACCCTTTTTGAATGCTCTGGCCCCGAGATCAGAAGCAGACGGGGAGATTACCACTGGCGCAAACAAAATTGCCCGGTACACCTTTACCGATATCTCGCCTAGCTTTTTCCCGAAAGCAGAGGAAGCACTTGAGCCATGGAAGGACGTACTAACCTATCAGAAGTTGGATATTGCAAGCGACCCTACAACTCAGGGTTTCTCTGCTGCCAAATACGACATCATCATTGCGAGTAACGCAGTACATGCAACATCGGATCTGCAGAAGTCCCTTGAAAACTGTCGGTTTATGCTGAAGCCAGGCGGCAAGCTCTTGATCAACGAAGTGGCCAGACAGGATCTCCTGTGGATTTCGCTTAAATTTGGTTTACTGCCTGGGTGGTGGTTGTCGTGTGAAGACGTTCGCAAGTGGTCCCCTCTTCTGGCTCCATCCCAATGGACCGACTTCCTTCGCCGGTCGGGATTCTCAGGCGTTGACCTTGAGATACCAAACTCGCGATATCCCGAGTTGGAAAGGATAACTACCATGCTTTCCACCGCCATCGAGGATGCTGAGGTCCATCGCGGAAACGACCTTATTATCCTTTGTCCTTCTACTGGGGTAGAGTATGATCTTGCCTCAGAGATAAAGGCTGAACTCGTGGGAAGCCTAGGCATGGCCAGCTGCGCTTTGCTGCGGCCGCAAGACCTCCAAGGGAAGGATGTTACGAACGCTATATGCTTATCTCTCTTGGAAGTTGAGAATCCCGTTCTGTCTGAGGTTTCCGAACCGGACTTCAAGGATATCCAACGTCTCTTCTCGACGTGCAAAAAGTTGCTATGGGTGACGGGAGATCCAGCAGCCCGGCCGGAATTTAGCATGAGCACTGGCATGATTCGGACCATTCGCTGGGAACGTGACGCGGAAAGTCCAAATATCACCACCCTTGCGATAGCCGATCGGGCCGCTTCGCCAGCTAAGCAATTGCTTGATTCGATTTTGAAGATATTCCGTTATCAGTTCATGATTGGGGAGGGCAAGCACAACAACGCTGAATATCTTCTGCGTTCCGGTTTAACGTATACCAACCGCATTCACAACCATCCAAAGGCAACCGACTTCTTGATGTCGCAATTCTCAACGCCCACTCCCGAGATGATTCCGTGGAAGGATGTGGGACGGCCGATCAAACTCAACTGCGGCGCTCCGGGACAGCTCGATAAATTGCAATGGGTGACCGACACTTCGTACACCCCGCTGCTGGGAGACAACGAGGTTGAGATTGACATTCGAGCGGTGGGCCTCAACTTCGTCGATCTTTTGACTGTGATGGGCGAAGTGCCGTGGGACGTCATCGGAAGAGAGGCGGCCGGAATTATCACCAAGGTCGGCGCAGGCGTGGAGCGCTTCCAGCCTGGCGATCGCGTCGTCTATCTCGCCGAATCAGCAGCAAAGGGAACGTTCCAAACCCATTGCAGGACCGGGCAGGATCTAGTTGCCAGAATGCCTGATGACATGAGTTTTACGGTTGGTGCGGGCCTACCGGTTGTCTATGGCACCGTTATCTACAGCTTAACGCATGTAGGCAGATTGGCTGCCGGGGAGAAAATTCTCATCCACTCAGCAGCCGGCGGTGTTGGTCAAGCTGCTATTCAGTACGCACAGGCACTCGGGGCAGAAATTTTCGCAACAGTCTCGAGTGTCGAGAAGATGGAGTTCCTCAAGAAAGAATATGGTATCCCCGAGGATCACGTATTTTCAAGCCGAGACGCCACTTTTGCCCAAGGCATTATGAGAATGACCGACAACGCCGGCGTGGATGTCGTGTTGAATTCTCTTTCCCGGGATCATCTTCGGCGGACGTGGGAGTGTGTTGCGCCATTCGGTCGATTCATTGAGATTGGGAAGAAGGATCTACTAGCAGGGGGTAAACTTGACATGTCACCCTTTATACACAACATTACATTCGCCGGAGTCGATTTGCTCGCTCTCGCGACGTCCAAACCGAGGATAATCAAAGAGCTGCTCAGCGAGACCATGTCGCTGTGGGAAAACAAGAAAATCAAGGGAGCTTATCCGATCACGGAATTGACTTACTCTCAACTTAAACAGGGATTCCGTATGCTGCAGTCCGGGCATACCATCGGCAAGGTCGTTTTCACACCTGACCAAGAGGACCTTGTCCCCGTTATTCCCAAGCAGACGCCTTATGCATTCCAGCCCGATGTATCCTACGTTCTTGCCGGCGGTCTTGGAGGGCTTGGAAGGAGTTTGGCGCAGTGGATGGTATCTCGAGGCGCGAGGAATTTGATATTCTTGTCACGTTCGGGGAATATCACGCCGCCAGTTCAAGAGATGGTTTCTGGCTTAGAGAGCAAGGGTTGCAAGATTCGGATCTTCAAATGCGACGTATCCGACGTAGCTGCGATACGGTCTGCCTTTGAGGAGAGCAGCCAAACCCTTCCACCGATCAAGGGGTGCATTCAGTGTTCGATGACCTTGAAGGTGAGTTATTCGGCTTCGGCCTTTTTAATAGAAACCACAGTGATTGAAGATTTTGGCTTTTCTTTTCCTTTGGAACAATTGGAACTAACGGTGTATAGGACGGAGCGTTTGAGACGATGCCATATGCCGATTGGACCACTACGACCAAACCAAAGGTCCAAGGTTCGCGAAATCTCCATGAATCCCTGCCCGCAGACCTTGAATTTTTCGTCATGCTTTCATCGGTAAGCGGAATAATGGGATCGCGGAGCCAGGCAAACTATACGGCAGGCAACAACTACCAGGACGCGCTTGCAAAATCCCGCGCGTCGAAAGGGCAACGGGCGGCAAGTCTTGTCCTTGGACCGATCCAATCTGTCGGTTTCGTCGCGGAGAATCTGGACTACGCCCGCCATGCCACGAGGACCATGGTGGACATGCGCGAAGACGAACTGCACGCAATCATGGAATATCTCATCGACCCCCGCCACGCGCTGACCGAAAGCACATGCCAGGTGATCTTCGGATTGGCCAGGCGACAGTGGTTCCAAGAGCGTGGATACCCACTGCCGGAACCCCTCAGCTATCCACTCTTCACGCAGTTCCAGAACGCGGGCAATTCCCAGCAGCAGGTGTCGCAAAAGAAGGATACCTATCACGTCCAAGCGCTGCTCAAGGCGGCGAGGACGCGAGAAGAGGCGAATGAGATCGTGCTAAACGGCATCGTCGAGAAGCTTTCGTCGCTGCTCAGCGTGTCGGCTGAGGAGGTCGATCTGAGCAAGTCGATCCGCACGAACGGGATAGATTCGCTGATTGCCATGGAGTTCCGGGCGTGGTTAGCCAAGGAAGTGGGGACGGAGATACCACTGCTGGACCTGATGGTCGGAGACAGCATCACTGAGCTGGCGCAGAAAGTGACATCGATGAGCAGGTTTTTCCAGGACAATACGGCTCCGGCAGAATAATAGGAAGCGGGATGTGGAATGGAATGGGGAGGCCAGCAGTTGTGTTTGTTGGGTGGACGAGATTTGAATATTTGATGCAAGACTGGGACGTTTCTTTTTCCCAGGTTTACGGCCGTTGTGCTGCTATTTTTTGGTTGTCGTTTTTAGTTTTCTTTTCTTTTTCTTTATGCTCCGATTCTTGTCGGTGAAGAGTAACTACTTCAGCAACATGTCCTCCCAGCTACAGCTCGAATTTGCCCAATCTATTCCCATTTTCGAGCAACATCACTGAAATACCATAATTAGCAACAAGCTGTCTGGGTGAGCTGGCGTTCAGCGACCCATCGCAACGGTCCCAGCGGCTCAGCTTCCAACAAGTTTCTGGATGAGTCCCATTCCATGGGAACCTGCCCGACCGCCACGTGTGTGCATTAAGGCCCAGGAATATGCAGGCTATCACCGCTATCACGGACTATATCTCTTAGCGAGCAACGAGTCATGAACCATTTCGCTCTTTTATTGGCTGCTGCTCGCCTTCTTCAGTGATTGTCTTGGCCAGATATACACACTGGACAGGACAAATAATTCTATGTAACCCAAGTCGCCGGTTCAACCTCGGGATAAACTGTGAGCGAAGTCGAATGCTACCGGAGAAGCAGTCTAGATATGCCGCCATCATGATAGATATGCCCCAACCACCCAATTAAATCTCCAACCCAGCCGACATCGTCCGCAAACTGGGTCCCAGTAGCGCGTCGAGAAGCCAGAGACTAAACTCAGAGTGATAATCGTCGCACACAGGCTCCCCGGCTACTCGCTAGCTGGTGGCGCGCCCGCCTCTTGGGAATGAAGCCAGCGACCCGGAACCTGAATCCAAGCCAGGATGAGCGAGGGCTGGGGAAAAGCCCGGGGTGATCCAGCGTCTCGGTAACTGCGAACTGCCCTCATCCATCTCTGCGGAACTGCGATTGTATTTTGTGTGTGTGGTGGTTAGGACAGCCTCGATGGACGACGACACATATTCCCTGACTGCCAGCGTTTTCGACTACGAGTGAGTTCTCTGTTCCGCTGGCTGTTTGGCTGTCGCTTTCTTTTTTTTATTTTAAGTCTTGTCGGCTTGCGACCGCCTGGTTGTACCCATACTGATGATGCTGCTCGGCCAGGTATGAGAACGGCAGACGATATCATGCCTACCATGCGGGTAGATATCTCATGCCCAACGACGACAAGGAGCAGGATCGCTTGGATATGCTGCATCACATATACCTCCTTTGCTGGGACGGCGAGCTGCATCGGGCGCCTCTAAAATCAGTCCGTAGGGCCCTGGATGTCGGCTGCGGCACGGGCATCGTGAGTCTGCCATCATTCATTCCTCTTCTTTGCCAATTACCCTAATTAATTTATGCCGCCTTCTTGCGACCAAACAGTGGGCCATTGACTTTGCCGACTTGCACGTCGAAGCAGAAATAACCGCGATAGACCTCTCCCCCATCCAACCGGCCTACGTGCCCGAGAATCTTCAGTTCGAAATTGTCGACATCGAGGATGACTGGGACTACACCGAGCCATTCGACTACATCCACATCCGCGGCATGGAGGCCTCCATCGGCGACTGGCCACGGCTAATCCAGCAGGCATACGACAGCCTCGCGCCCGGCGGCGTGATCGAGATCTTCGATTTCGAAGCCCGCGCCTCCACCGACGACGACAGCCTGCCCGAGTCGTCCGCCTACCACCAGCTCAACGTGCTCTTCGCCGAAGCCGCCGAGAAAATGGGCAAGCCCGTCGGCGTCTCGCGCCGCTATTCCGAATTTTTGACCGCCGCGGGCTTCAAGGATGTTTGCCATGAGACGCGAAAGGTGCCGCTGACGCCGTGGCAGTCGGAGCCCAAGATGCGGGAACTCGGCCATTTTATGCAGCTTGCCATGTCCGAGTCCTTTGAGCCGTACACGCTCGCGACGTTTACGCGGGCGTTGGATTGGAATTATAATATGGTGCAGGCTCTGATTGCTGGGGCGAGGCAGGATTTGAAGAATCCGGATTACCATATTTATACTGTTGCGTAAGCGAAGCAATTTGATTCCGCAGAAGAAAAAAAAAAAAAAAAGAAAAGGACACAGCTAATAATGAGGACAGGCACTGCGTATATGGGACGAAACCGCTTCTCTCCCAACCCCAACCCAACCCCCCTCGTAGATGACCTGACGACGACCACGAGCACCACGTTCCGACTGCGAAAACACAAACCGGCGCAGATTTCTCTCTTCTTTTCTCTTTTCTCTTTTCTTTTTCTTCCTCTTTGGTTTCCCGGTTTCTCTTCCATTGCCGGCGGAAAATAGCGTGCGTCAGGCGTTCTTTTCTTTCTTTCTTTCCGTTAATTACGGCGTTGGGCGGGAGATCTCTCTTAAACGTTTTCACCACCCAACGAAGGTTTCGATTTTAACCCTTCATAATAGTTACATTCTACATGACTATAGATAGAATACAAATTGCCAATACACATAAATACCTTAATCATATTACTTGTGGTTTAGCTGTGCTTTTTTTATTTTTTTATTTTTTTTTGTATTAAGAATGTCTGTTCCACTCACTAGCTATGATCGAGATAGATGATATGGGATTGTAAGTAAAGTAAGGTCAGTTGGGAAATATTGACCAGGTACCTTGCCTATCTATCCCGGATAGTCACCGTGAATAAATAATAAATATCATAGGGCATATATATAGCTTAAATGTGCGTAATCTATCAAAGTGACAGACAGACAGGTAGGTAACTAAAACTCATATATATCTCTCCCCCAGCGACAAACCAGCGGAGATACCTCTTCACATCCACCCATCCATCCTTCTTCATTCCTCCCCGCAAACCCCCCGTTTGGCATTTCTAATCCCTTCTGATCAAACCAACTACGATGCTCCCGCGGCGCCATCGCCATCGCCATCGCGGAAAATAAGCTCGATAATCGACAACGCCGCACCCGGCGGCGTAGTTATCAACCCCAACTCCAGCCGCGGATCAACGTCCTTACAAAGCTGGATCCAGTCGGCCAGCGGCCGCTCGCGGGAGTTGAACAGGTTCATCATTTCGAGATCCGAGTGTCTTCACACCGGCGGCGGGAGTTAGTGTGTGTTTGGTAATTAGGTAAGGTAGTAAATAAATAATTAAAACACATACCTCACAATCCGCTCCTCAATCGCCGGCAAAATCCCCGGTTCAGGCAACACGATATCATTAAGAATAATGCGGGCGCCATTTTTCAGCGCCGGGACGAGGTTTCGGAGGATCTTCAGCACGGCGGCGTCTGGGTGGTCGTGCAGGATCCAGCGGAGAAGGTATATATCGCCTCCTCGGAACGGTTGCGGGTTGAAAAAGTCATGGCCTTGGAATTCGATGCGGTCTTTCAGGGAGGCTGGGAGGTGGTTGGCGGTTTTGTTTTGCTCCACTACCTGTGGCAGATCCTGGACGATGAATTTGGCGGATGTGGCTTTCTCGGCGAGCGCGATGCAGGTGTGGCCTGTTGAACCGCCGACCTAGATATTGTGCGTTAGAAGCAGTGCTCTGCTGTGTATATATTAGTGTGAAGAGAAGGAATTGCCCGGACGTACATCGACAACGGTGGATTCTCCAATAGTTTCCCATGGATACCCAGATACAAGATGGCTAGTACTCCACCCACCCGCGGAGGTAGCCTCTCTCATCGAAACCGCAAAGCGCTTTTGGCGCTCGGGGAACAATGCCAGGTGCTGGAAATACGAGAGATCGGTCTCAAAGGCCAGATTATAAGCACACTCATGGGCGCTTTGGCTGCCTCTGAACTTCTCCATGGCCTCGGGCATCTTGACCGATGTTGGATAGCCTTCCTCGGCTCCGAAGCCGATCCACGAACGGATCCCCTCGCTGCGAACCAGCAGGCTGGACGAGGCTGTATGCGCGACATAGCCGACGCGCGGTTCTTTGAAGATCCTATTGGTCATTGCGTATCGGAGCATCCGGCGGGCATGGTCTTCGTCGACGTTCGCTGATGCGGCGAGCTCCGTAAATGAGATGTCGCCTTCCAGCGGGACGATTTTGGCGATGTCATGATGGTATATCCAGCGAAGCGTGGAGTGGTCGTGGTACTGGGTTTATGTAAAAACTATTATCAGAGCTATCGTCATGTGGAAAATGGGGAGGGGATATATTTCCAACTTTGAGAGATAGCTTTCGGATATGATCCGTCGGGTAGTTTATCAGGTCGTTAATCGTTCGTGACGCCTCGATCAGTTTCCGTCGACAGGCCACAATTTCCGGCGCAGCAACGGCATCCGGGAATTCTAACTGACTGTCTGCTTCGAATGACGGCTGGGGATGGCCATTTGCGACGAGGAACTCGTGGACGGCCTTCGCGGCGTCAGAAATCTGCGCTGCCAAATCGAGCAGCGGGGCAGAGGAAGCAGACATCGTGCAAGACTGGGTATCAGAACAGAGCAGAAAGTTGTTATATCGGGCGATATCTCAGAGAGGTAGAAAGCAACGGAATGGGAATTTGCGTTGCGGATATATCAGCTTTTGACATGCGCAGCCAGATAGTCCCCCTCATCGGCCTGTGGAGTTTGCAATTGCCCCTCATTCTGCAAGATAATGCCTTTGTCTTTATCAAGTTAGTCTTATGGGACGACGATGACATGGCAGTTTGACGGTGGATAGGCGTTAGTTCGTGAGATGGTTCTCAGTCCGAAGCCATCCATCTCAGACAAAGTCAACGAAGCCTAGTTTAGCCTCGGACAGGAGAATGCAATGCAATGCAGCTCTAACTATCCACTCGGGTCGAGGCCGCGGTTAGTGTGTGACAGACTTGCATTTGTGTTTGAGAGGATGCATCGTTAGCCGGGATGGGACTGTCTCTGAAGGAATGGCGAGATTGGAAATGTACAGGCGGCACTGCACCAGGCGGAAACCAGAAAGTAATCTTGGAGCGTTCGTTTGGAGTTCTTTTAATAAAAGTGAGGATACAATATGCGGAGGTTTCATAATTAGTTGCTAGAGCCGGATAGTGAAGGGGATGATGAAAAGCAAACGAGCTGAATAATACGGCTTAACTAGGGATAAACTCAGTCCATTTTTTTATTAGCAGGGGGTATTGGGTGCAGTAATTATTTTGCTGGTTCTATTTTCTCATTTAATCCAGAACTTCAAGACAATCAGTTCTGATATCGAAGAAATTTCATAAAGGTTCATAAGGTATTAATGGATGCGGTATTTGGTATTTAATTACCGTAGCAGATCGCATATTTCAGCGGTTTACTAGCGTATTGTCATTTATCCCCGTCACGGCTCGGTAACATTACCATTATCAAATCAATCAAATCTCAAACTCTCCAACACATCAACGAGACCATCTATCCATCGATTCATTCTTTCTTAGAGGTTGTATTTTTCTTCCTTGTTCGGGTGTCTCTATCTACTTTCTTTCTGATCGTTCGAAGCTTCGATCTGAACGTTTAAATCAGTTCTAGGAGATTTTAGTCGCCCATCATGGCCCCTCTGAGCAGAGTTATCATCGATACTGATCCTGTGAGATTTCAAGCCCCCGCCTCCCGTTTAATTTCCCCTCTCATATTTGTTGATGATGTGTTATGGAGATTCCAAATTGTGTTCTTATTTCTTATCCTCTACCTGTTTGCTCATCCAGATGGGGATATATTTGTACCGCCTCATGCACCCGAGATAAAAGGCGGGGTAGAGAGCAAGATATCTACTCACGCCTACTGCAATTTTGATTTTTGATGAAATATAACTTCATTGGATTTTATCTTTTCTTCCTCCTTTTGCATTCTTATTTTATTGACCGGAACCTTATAAAGACATCCGAGCATAAACAAAGCAAGATTGCCCAAAGCGAAGCAGATGGATCCTGGTTTCTAATATGTTAAATGCCGACAGGGAATCGACGATATCCTTGCCTTGCTTTTGGCTCTATCGTCCCGCTCCGATGAGATCGAGGTCCAGTTGATCTCACTGACCTTTGGCAATATTGACGTCCGTAGGTGGGTGGCTTCCCCCCCCGGCTGTTGCTATACTCTGTTTTGCGTCATGACAGGATACATCTCAAAGTCTGTATGCTGATCTGCGAATATGGTTGCTTGCAACCCACAGCTGTCTTCGAAATGTGGTCTCCATGTTCCATATCATCGAGCAGGAACTGAAATGGCGTCGAGAAAATGGGAAGCCGGAGGGGTTTGATGCGCTAAAGGCGTTCAAACCAACCGTTGCTGTTGGGGCTGATCGGCCCTTGGATGATGAGTTGATGATGGCCGATTATTTTCGTAAGTGGCAATGTCTGGCAACGGACTGGATAAATGAGCGATCCAATGTTCTAATAGACGTTTAGATGGCCGCGATGGCCTTGGGGACATCCATTATAGCGTAAGAAAATCCGCACTCACATAACATGGATATCGAATATGCCGTTTCTAACGATCAAAATAGCATCCCCATTTAACTCCGAAACAAGCATGGGAGTCCCTCTTCTCCCTCACAGGGAATGGGACCGCCGAAGCTGAGGTGGAATCTGCCTTGGATGGGCACCACTCATCCTTTGTCGCCTCCAAGAAACCCGCTTACCAGGAAATCCTGAGAGTGCTGAAAGAAAACGAGCCTGATACGATAACTATCATCGCAGTCGGCCCGCTTACCAATCTCGCGCTGGCAGCTGCAGAAGACCCAGAGACCTTCCTCCGCGCTAAGGAGGTTGTAGTCATGGGAGGCACCGTCAATTTACCTGGAAACGTAAGTTGGAACTACGTAAATACATCTGCAGCACCATCGTACTCACATATAACCAGGTCACGCCCGTCGCAGAATTCAACACCTACGCTGATGCCAGCGCGGCCGCCCGCGTGTACGCCTTGACCTCCCCGCGGCCGCAATCAACCCTACCCCCCCTAAACCCATCAGCACCGAAACCCCTCCCCGCCTACCCTCCCACGCTCAGCAAGCAGCTAACCCTCAAACTCTTCCCGCTGGACATCACCCACCCACACGACATAACCCGAGGCCAATTCCGAGCCAAAACCGCGCCCATCGCAGCCGCCGGCTCCCCACTAGCCGAATGGCTCTCGATAATCCTCTCACACAGCTTCGCCACGCTCGACGCGCTCCACCCAGGCCACGACGGCGACAAGGCCGCTCTCAGCCTGCACGATCCGCTGTGCGTCTGGTATGCGCTCACGAGGGAGTCGCCACTGTGGACGCTGTCGGCAGGCTCGCCGGAGGATATCCGGGTGGACACGACGGGCCAGTGGACGAAGGGGATGTCTGTGGTTGATCGGCGGAATCGAAAGAGGAGGGACGATGATGCGGTGTCTGCGAGTGATCATGGGCATTGGCTGAGTAATTTGGCGGGGAATCGGGTGCAGAGGATGGAGGGGTCGCCGGGCACGGAGGTGTTTGGGGGCTGGTTATTGGATAGGATCTTTGGGGTATGAATGGGATTTTTGGAAGTTTCAATGATATGCATGGGTGCTAGGCTAGTAGGGAAGGGAGAGGGCGCTGGTCAGGTTGGTAGCTGATGGATAGTATATAAGATAACCTCGGTTTGTTGATACTGGAATTTCGTTGAGCAGGTAATTAGGGAGAGCAGTTGGGGAATTTTCTTCATTTGCGCACGTGGGCAGAGGTATTTTTGGGATTTGATATCTCAATCTTAGGAGTTAGTTGGTACTGTACTAAACCTAGCAATCCGCCAGGGGGGTAGCTAGACACACCCGACCTGGATTGCGGCAGTATATATATTGACCATGGATATCATTCGAGAATAGGTTGAATGTGCATTATCCATCCTAAGCGGGGATAAAGACGGAAACGCGGGTTCCCACGACCTGGTAGATCCATCTCCAATTTATACAACTATATATCTACTTGATTTTAGTATTTTCGAACCCATCCAGACAGCCAGGAAAAGAGGGGCGTCAGGGGGTGTAGAAAGCACGTGACCTGGTTTTCGTCCGATATTCTTGCCAAGCATCCTTCAACATCAAAACATCATGAACCATTCAAGCTCTTTATGAACTGTGCTGATGAGCACTACTACTGCTAATTATGATGACGACTACGGAGTATCAGCGGAAGAAACCCAGACGGCGTGTTTGCCGGCAAACTACAGCCTGCTTCACCTTGCGCCGACAACATCAGAAACAACCTTGGAAGGACCTTGATATGGGCCTTGGCTGGCTCGCGCCAATGGAAAAGCCCAATGCCGCCATGTGCTGCCGGGAATTGATTGCCTCGACGCAGACTGCAAGGAGAGAGAGAGCCGCCAGCCTATCAGTGGCAGCACGAGCACGCGACACTTGGTGAGGTGAGCTCGATCGTCTCGCTGCTGCCGGCCGGGAATGTCGCTGCGCCAGGGGTGCGGTGTGTAGTTGGCGGTTTAAAGACGGGCGTTGGCTGCGTTCTCGCCGTGGTTATATACGGGCAGTTGTTGCTGGTTTATAGCTGGAACTGCATCTATGTTGACCTACTTTATATCACCGCCCTCAGTGCTTGGAGTATCTTGATGTTCCTCTATCATTCCAATGGCAAAACCCCGTCTGCCTCTTACGCCGGCCTCCTCCACGGACATCACGGCCAAGGAGAAACCAGCCAACTCCCCCGTAGAGCTGTTCTTCTCCTTGCCGCCTGCTGCTCTGCCTAACAGCGCCAATGTATCATCTACCGCCCCATCACCCAGGTTTTCCTCGCGTGCTCACCATGCCTCGGCGCCAACGCCCGTTCCTCCAATGTCCCCAATGTCCCCTGGTGTCCCCCCAGACGAAGCACATCCCGCTCCTAGAAGCTCACGACAGAGGTCCGGCACGAACAAGCGCTCCGCAGCCGCAGATCTAACGCTCCCTCCGCCCCCGACGCGGACGCGGAAAATCATCCAGATGAAGCCGAAGACGCAGAATGAGGGAGCACGCAGTGGGGGGACAGCGGAGAGTAAACCCAAGGCTGAGAATGGGAATGGTGGAGCAACCCCGAAGAAGAAGAAGCAGGATGCAAAAACGGGTTCAACAGCGGCGGGGCGGAAGATTGCGCGCAAGACGGCACATAGTTTGATTGAGCGGAGGAGACGGTCGAAGATGAATGAGGAGTTCTCGACGCTGAAGAATATGATTCCGGCTTGTAGGGGGCAGGAGATGCATAAGTTGTCTATTTTGCAGGTTAGTTTATCTCGTTTTTCTCCATATACGAGCCTCTACCGTCAGTGGATTGAATGATGCCTCTGACAATAATATTGCAAAATTCCCAGGCCGCCATCGACTACATGAACTATCTAGAACAATGTATCACAGAGCTCCGCTCGGCAGATAACCAGGCCGAAGACTCCTCCGCGCACACTGCATCCCCTCCACCAGCAACAGCACCAGCACCAGCACCCTCCCGAAAACGCAGCCACTCGCTCACCCAAGACGAATCCCGGCACCAATCCTTCTCCCCTTCCCTGTCCAGCACCCCCACCCCATCCCCCAACAATGATTACGAGTACGAGTACAAGTATGAATATACACACCAATCACCGCCCCTCCCATCCTCCTCCTCATCCGCCAGCGTCCCTTCAGCTTCCCTACTCCCCAGCCCAGCAATCAACCCATCATCTCACGGCATGAGCCCGTCGTTGCCGCCGTTAGACCAGCAACGCCAATCCATTGACCATGCACACCATGCCCTCATGCCCCTTCCTGCGAGCAGTATTGCGCCATCGCCTGTTATTCTGGGCCAACGGGGTATGGGAGAGCAGGTTGGATCAGGCAGGGATGTAGAGGGCGAGGCGTCGGCGGCGTTGTTGATGTTGAATATTGATCGGAGGGGGGGTGTTGGGGGTGATGGGTATGGGTATGGCGGTGGGAGTGTTACTGATAGTGAGGGGAGAGAGGAGGGGAAGAGGAAGAAATTGGGGATGAGTGTTCAGGATTTGTTGAGTCATTGATTGATTGATTAGTTTGGGCGGGGATGGGTTGGTTTGATGTAAATGGGACGGAATATACTTATAGGGTGATGGGGTGATATGTTGTGGAAATGGATGATGATATTTTATGTTTTACTATGTGTGTAGCATGTTGTTATTTATTTAGAGAGAAACACATTACCCTTCCTCTCCATGCACTGTGGCTGCTCACCAGTTTACTAATAATCAGTTACCAAACTCCGTTGCAAGAGGGCTGTAGATAATCGCTAGATTAATGTAGCTCGAGATGGGATTTCTGTCCCCGTAGCCGTTTTCGGCACATAGCCGAGCAGCAATGCAAAACCAACTCCTAAACCAACCATCGAGAACTCAATTTCCCCAGATAAAAAACATATCCACACTCACCACGCCGAAACAGATCGTCGTCTGTCGTCTGGATTGAGCAAGACTCGTCCAAACGGACAATGGCCTCCACTGACGACAATACGCTCTGGCATGATATGGCATGATATGGAATCACCGAGCTCCAGCTCCACCTCCACCTCCAGGTCCGGCGGGGCTATGTATGAATGATATGGCCTGGGGCGAGGAAGAACACGCCATTGTCAACTAACTCCGGACAAAAGAGTTTGACTCTGATTCCTCCCCTTCTTTTCCACAGCACACAATCGAACAAACATGACCAATCCATCGGCGACAACGCCTATCCCGCATCCCAATGGGATGCCCTCCTTCTGGCGCTCAGAGGTAGGCGAGCTGGATAATCACCGCTCCACAGCTGAGCTGCCGAGCGAGAGTGATATCGTTATTGTTGGAGCTGGGTATTCTGCGGCAGCGCTTGTGACGCATTTGCTGGAAACTTGTACGGGGGAACGGAAACCGTCGATTCTGGTGTTGGAGGCGAGACAGCTGTGTTCGGGGGCGACGGGGAGGAATGGTGGGTGAACTTCTTCTTTTCTTTTTGGTATTCCCCGTTGGGCGGTTTATCTGTTTTCTGGGAAATTTGGGGGGGTTTTTAACTACTTTTTGGTGCTGTCTATGCCGATGAAAGTCTGACATATCTGGATACAGGCGGACATTTAAAGCCTGATCCGTACAAGCTAGCTGCAGACCTTGCGGCCGAATATGGCATCGAGACGGCTGCGGAGGTTGCCAATTTCGAAGTTGCCAACCTCGCTGCGGTGAAGGAGTATGTCGAGACGGAAAAGGTGGATTGCGATATGCTCGTTACCCGTGCTGTAGATGTTCAGTTCTCGAGAGCACATAGCGACAAGATCAAGCGCGGGCATGATATGTTGAGACAGGCGGGTGTCAAGGCTACCAAGGAGACGTTTTACTTGCCTGAAGGACCTGCGGAGATGGTAGGGATATATGAATCTCATAGGACACTTTTGAGACACTCTTGAGAACGAGCATCAACTAACAAAAGTCGACAGGTCTCCGGCGTCAAAGGGGCCATCAGCGCCTTCTCCTACACCGCCGGCAGTCTCTGGCCGTACAAACTAATCCACCACATGTTCACTCGCGCCCTCAACAACAGCCACAACAACGTATCCCTTCACACAAACACCCCCGTCACCTCTATCTCCCCAACCTGCGACGCCCACGGCCGCTGGGAACTCACCACCCCGCGCGGCACGGTCAAAGCCAAACAACTAATCCTCACCACAAACGCCTACACAGCCTCCTTGCTGCCTGAATACAAGGAGAAGATCATCCCCTACCGCTCCTTTTGCAGCCGCATCGTCACTCCAAACCCAGCTACCGCACCGCTGCTGGCGAATACGTACGCGCTGCGCTTCTCGGATTGGGATCATGATTATTTGATCCCTAGGTCGGACGGGAGTATCGTTGTTGGTGGGGGGCGGAGTGTGTATTTCCGGGATTTGGAAACGTGGTATGGCAATGTGGATGATAATGCGGAGGTGCTGGAGAGGGTTAAGGGGTATTTCGAGGGGTATATGCAGAGGCATTTTAGGGGGTGGGAGGGGAGCGGGGCGCGGGTTGATGAGATTTGGTCTGGTGGTAGGTCTTTTTTCCTTCCTCGCTGTCTATTTTTTCTCCTTCATCTATTTCGTTTCTCATCCTCCTTCCTTTCCCCTTTCTTCTGCTCTGTCATCTCGTCTCGTTCCAAGCCCCCCCCCCCATATCTACCCTACACTCTAACGAAACCTGTAACAGTAATGGGCTACTCATCCGACCGCCTCCCGCGCATCGGACCCGTCCCGCACCGTCCAGGAATACACATCATGGGCGGCTTCACGGGCCACGGGATGCCGCAGATTTTCCTCTGCGCCAAGGGGCTGGCGAGCATGCTTGTGCACGGCACGCCGTTTGCTGAAACGGGTATCCCTAGGCTATTTGAAGAGACGGAGGCGAGGCTGGCTGATAAGCGGAATAGAGTGTTGGAGTCGTGGAAGGCTGTGAAGAAGGCGGAGGGGGTGAGGTTGTGAGGGTGGTATTTATCCCCCCCGGCGTGGGACCGGTTAGTCAACATCGATAATCCGGGTGTGGTGTTGGTAGTTAGCTAGTTACTACCTACTATCTATACCCAATATCTGCGAACTGTGGGCAGTATACAATATAATATTATTCTGTTTGTTATATTCTCCTTGCTTTTTATCCCGGAGGCTAGTTATATCTGCCAAACCACTTCACTCATCTCTCCCCGTTGTTTAAAACAGCAGTAATTTCTGCAAATAGCTTTCAGATTTACGGGTTTTGGTTCTTTGCCAAACTGAAATTCATCCCTGCTAGTCGCTGTAAGCCCAGATATCCCTTGAAAAACTTTCATTTAATCATTCATTTTCAAAAAAAAAAGCCTCAGGTAGGAAGCTAGGAAGGGTACGATTCATCATTTCCGACCAACCCAAATGAGAGGAAAAGTCAAACCCCCCTACAACCCCCCAATCGTCACCGTCTTAATATTCTGATACTCCGAAAGCCCATACTTACTCCCCTCCCTCCCCACCCCGCTCTCCTTCACCCCCCCAAACGGACTCTCGCACCCACTAATCAACCCCGTATTCACACCAATCATTCCACACTCCAGCTTCCGCGCAACCCTAAACACCCTGCTCAAATCCTTACTAAAGAAGTACCCCGCCAGTCCAAACTCGGTATCATTCGCCATCGCTAGCACCTCCTCCTCGCTGTCGAATGGGAAGATGGGCGCCAGCGGGCCAAAGGTCTCATCGCGCGCCACTGCCATGCTGGGGTTGCAGTGCGTGATGATGGTAGGCTCGAAGAAGAAGCCCGTCGTGCCCGTGGGGGGCTTGCCGCCGGTGACGAGGCGGCCGCCCTTTGACAGGGCGTCCTCGACGTGCGAGGAGACTTTGGTGACGGCCGCGGCGTTGACGAGGGGTCCCTGCGTGGTACCGTCGTCGATGCCACGGCCGAGTTTTAGAGCCTGGACGCGTTTGGCTAGGAGTGCCGTGAAGGGCTCTACGATGGAGGAGTGGACGTAGAGGCGGTTGGCGCACTGGGACAAATTCATTAGTATAAATTCAATGTGGTGATCGACAACGGAAGAAAACAATGAAACAATAAAAATTGACATACCACGCACGTCTGCCCCGAAGAACGGAACTTGCACACCAACGCCCCCTCAACCGCCTTCTCCAGATCCGCATCCCCAAACACAATGAAGGGCGCATTCCCGCCCAACTCCATACTAACTCGCTTCATCGTCCCCGCCGCCAGCTTGGTCAACATCTTCCCCACCCCTGTCGAGCCCGTGAAGCTGATTTTCCGCACCTTGGGATTCGTCGCCAGCTCCAACGCCGCATTGCGATCCTTCGTCGGCACCACGTGGATGCACTTGGGCGGGATTCCCGCCTCAATAGCCAACTTGGCAAACGCAAGTGCACTGAATGGCGTCTCGCTGGGTGGCTTGATGACCACGGAACAGCCGGCGGCGAACGCTGGGGCGATCTTGCGCGTGATCATGGCGGCGGGGAAGTTCCAGGGGGTGATGATGGCGCAGACTCCGACGGGCTCTTTGTATGTGAGGACCGTGGTGTTTTTGTAGGAGGATGGGATGACGTCGCCGTAGGAGCGGGTGGCCTCTTCGGCAAACCAGAGAGCGAAGGCAGCGGAGTAGGCGATTTCGCCTTTGGCTTCGGCGAGCGTTTTGCCGTTTTCGAGGGAGAGGACGGTTGCCACTGGGGGGGAGCTTGTCAGATGAAGTTTCGACGTAATCTCGAATATGCTTAGGGGGAAGGGGAAGGGGGCCACGTACGATCATTCTGGTTTGCCATTATAAGATCATACCATTTGCGAAGCATGCCTGCACGCTCCTTTGCGGTTGTGTCATGATAGAATGTTTGGTAGCCATCATATGCCGAGTCAATTGCTTCAACAAAATCCTCCTTGGACAGGTCTGCACATGTATGCAAAACACCTCCGGTCGATGGTTCAGAGACAGCGAAAACTTTCCCCTGCGGCGCCTCTCGCCATTCCCCCGCGATCAGACCGCGGGCTTCAAAGAGCGTAGGGTTGCTGAGTTGGGCTGGGAAAGAAGTCATTGTGAATAGATAAAAAAAATATTACTATCTTAAACACTGAAAATTACACACGAATGTCGAATTCAAAGAATGTCAAGGTTTATCTGCTTGATCAATATAATTTTCTTTTCAGGAGGGGTAACTATGCTTATGTGCACCCGAACTCCACAGCCAGGAGTGAACTGCCGAAATGATGGGAGGCAGTTTTGGGCTTCCATCCGAGGACGAGAATAGACCCTGGTCGATATTTGCTGACATACCGGACAGTGCATACACTTTTGCTGACTCTTGCTGACTCTGATATAGCCCCGCCATCCATTTACTCAAGTTAGTCAGACAGCACATAACTAGATAACGATCGGGTCAAAAGAATGCCAGTGGGTTCAATTCATCGCCGAGTTAAAAGGGCGGCCAGTCCAGGCTGGCAACATAAACCGGGGTTTCGGGGCCGCTGGCACGTACCCTGATGACTCTTCTGGGTATCATTATTTGGCAATGGTCTCCAAACTTTGGTCTCCGAGAAAAGCCATCAAGAACTTGGGTTTTGAACCGCCGAAGAAGCGGAGTGTGGTGAACTCGGGGGATATTGGAATAGGGGCTAAGGTCTATGACTAAGCTCGGCATTCCACGACAAGTTGCCGAATCGGGCGATTAGCCGGGCAGCCCTAATAGCCGAGCGGGTATTTTGGATGGCTTGGATGAACATCTGGATCAAGAATCACCAACTCGCTGGTGGCCACTGTGGTGGTCAAAAGTCTGCTTCGTAATTAATGAAATAAGCGAATAAATATGCTCGTGGACAGTTGCAGGTTTCATTGCGAGGTCAGCATCATCCTCCAGTACTCCATCACTTTCTTCCCCTAAATCTGACCATGTCGTCGAGCAGTCTTTTCGCGCAACTTACTGCGCCCAATGGCCTGAAATATACTCAACCCCTCGGACTTTTCATTGACAACGAATGGGTCCCTTCCAGGGAGGGAGATAGAATATCCTCGGTCAGCCCATTGTATGACCCCCGATCTATTCACACTCTTCTCGATGATGAGTGCCAAATTTTCTAACCAAATCGGCTGTTAGTGACGAGTCAGTGATTTGTGACGTCCATGGCGCTGGCGCAGACGATATAGATGCGGCTGTCAGAGCTGCTCGGAAAGCCTTCCGGGGCGAATGGAGAGAATTAGATACGGCAGAGAGAGGAAGCCGGCTGTTCAAGCTTGCCGCATTGATGGAGGAAAACGCACATATTTTGGCGACTATCGAGTCATGGGATAATGGTAAGCCTACCAAGTGCCATTAGCTAATTTTACGCTTTCCTTTCATTCTGCTCTGTCCGTGGTGGCCCCGGATCTCTTGCGTTGTTCATCGAGTGACAGTGTCTAATAATTTTTGTCAAATTTTAGGCAAACCCTACAACGTCGCGCTGACAGAAGATATCCCCGAGGCCATTGCTGTGATCAAGTACTACGCAGGATGGGCCGACAAAAACCACGGCCAAGTTATCGATCCAAACCCTAAGAAGATTGCTTTCACTCTCCGCGAACCCATTGGCGTTTGCGGTGCAATTACCCCCTGGAACTTCCCTCTAGACATGGCAGCATACAAGATTGGGCCGGCATTAGCAACAGGAAATACCCTTGTATTGAAACCCGCAGAACAGACTCCTCTGTCAGTCCTGTACCTGGCAACCCTTATTAAAGAGGCTGGCATTCCTCCCGGCGTTGTTAATATTGTGAACGGACTTGGACGGAAGGCAGGTGCTGCAATTGCACAACACCCTGGCATTAACAAAATCTCATTTACGGGGTCAACACCAACTGGCAAGGAAATAATGAAGATGGCCTCCGCAACTATGAAACGGGTAACTCTTGAGACAGGGGGTAAATCGCCAATGATCGTTTTCCCCGATGCAGACTTAGAACAGGCTGCGAAATGGGGCCATGTGGCCATCATGAGCCACCAAGGCCAGGTGTGTTCTGCTACCAGTCGTATCTTTGTACACGAAAGCATATATGATGACTTCCTGGCGCTTTACAAAAAGGAGGTCCTCAGCGCGAAGATTGGCAATCCATTTGACGATGACACTTTCCAGGGGCCTCAAGTTACTCGCGCCCAGTTTGAGCGGGTTTTATCATACATCGACTCAGGAAAACGGGATGGCGCCAGGCTCGCGTTGGGAGGAGAGGCGCACAAAGATATTAACGGCAAGGGCTTCTTCGTCAAGCCGACGGTCTTCACAGACGTCACTAGCAACATGAAGATTTATCAAGAGGAAGTTTTTGGACCATTTGTGGTTATCTGCAAATTCAAAACTGAGGAGGAAGCCATCGAACATGCCAATGACTCGTCATTTGGCCTCGGAGGAGCAGTATTCACACGGGATATTTCCCGTGCTCTTCGGGTGTCTCGGAGGATTGAAGCTGGAAGTAAGCCATTCATCTTATTCCCAAAGACATATTGTTTTATCCATTTCCTAATTTTCTTTGTCTTTAGCTGTATGGGTAAATAGTAGCAATGACGCGGATGTGCGTGTGCCTTTTGGCGGACACAAGCAATCTGGAATTGGCAGCGAACTTGGGGAAGAAGGGCTTCGGGCGTACACAATTACGAAATCTATACATGTAAATATTGGAGCGAGGCTTTGAAAAATCTAGAGCCGACTGTTACATAGCCCACAATAGTCCAAAATGCTAAACTGGGAATTACCGCTTCCTGACCATGCAGTCATCTGAAAATCCAAACTGTTTAAACCTAACTAGTAGTTATCAACTGGTCAAGTTTTAGTCAAACATGTGAGCATTCGAGCACTTTTTACGTAAAGCTCGTCGGGACTCGGGAGTTGAGCCGGGTGAGACGCCAATTACAGAAAGGAGATCATCGCCTCCATGCACCTTGCTACGATCCTCACGCGGTCTATGGGGGCGCCTTCTTTACCGCCCAAGCTCGCCTTCAAACCCAAAAAGGAAATTCCTATAGTTTAAAGGATCAACCAGCCAAAACGGACGCTTGTCTCGCACCACTGCAACTATGGAGCCGTTGCCAGGGATCATTATTTGATCGATCATACCATGGTTTCGTTTTCTTATCGATACGTCTGGATCGATGCCTTGCCGCGCTTTCACCGCTTCATGAGATTTACGTCAAACACGACTCACATGAGACTGTACCCCTCCTTATCCTGCCCCGCACTCATCTCTCCTGGGGTAATTGTCCATATTAGGCAATGGAAAAGGCAATATGGATTTTGGGCTCCGGCCTGTTATATACTGCAAATATGACGCAGTCCCCTTGTGTTGACACTGTTAAGACACAATTTCTCTTTGTCCCGCTTGCTTCCTTCGTCCTTCACTGTCTGTTGCCGTCCACTCCTGCACAACATGAGAACCGATATTTCAGCCGGCCAAGCCGGTACCACGAATGGCCAAACTACGCATCTGGATGTTGTTGTCGTTGGTGGAGGTTTCTCTGGGTGTTATTTACTGCATAAACTTCGTGAGCAGGGGTTCAGAACCTGCGTGATCGAGGCGGCCTCTGGACTCGGAGGAGTATGGCAGTGGAATTGCTACCCTGGCGCTCGTGTCGACACTCATGTTCCGCTATACGAGTACTCAATACCTGAAGTTTGGAAGACATGGAATTGGACACAGAGATTCCCCGCTGCCGCCGAGCTGGTAGCCTATTTCAAACATGTTGACAAGGTCCTCGATCTCAGCAAGGACGTAGTCTTCAACACCAAGATCACCACGGCAGAATGGGACAATGCTACCAACAAATGGACCATCACCACCGAAGCTGGCGCAAAATACGTCGCAAGTTATTTTATCCCAGCAATGGGGTTCGCAGCGAAAAGGTCATTTCCCAACTGGCCTGGTCTCGAGAAATTCAAAGGAGAAATTCACCATTCTAGTTTCTGGCCTACCGAAGGCGTGAACGTCGACAAGAAGCGTGTTGCAGTTGTCGGTACCGGCAGCACTGGGGTTCAAATCACTCAGGAGTTGGCTCCAAAAGCCGATAACCTCGTACTCTTCCAACGTACTCCCAACATGGCTCTGCCTCTTCGCCAGGTTGAGCTTACCCCTGAGATGCAAACTGCGAGTAAACCTATTTATCCCGCAAAGTTCGCTATCCGGCCATTGAGTATTGGTGGATATGATTTTTCCCCGGCGGACATCAACACATTCGACCACACCCCCGAAGAACGACAGGCTTTCTTGGAAGATAAATGGCTTCGAGGTGGATTCTTGCTCTGGAGCGGTCAATACAAGGATGTGTTGGTGGATATAAAGGCGAACCGGGAGACATATAATTTCTGGACAAGCAAAATCCGTCCATTGATTAAAGATCCCGTGAAGCGGGATCTCGTCGCTCCTCTTGAACCACCTCACCCATTCGGAACAAAGCGGACAGCCTTGTTCACGACATATTACGACGCCATCGACCGAGATAACGTGCAAGTTGTCGATATCCGTAACAACCCCGTTCAGGAGGTAACAGAAACCGGTATCGTCACTCAAGACGGTAAACATCACGATGTCGACATCATCGCATTGGCTACCGGATTCGATGCTATTACCGGAAGTTTGAAACAGATAACCGTTCGCGGCAGCTCAGGGCAAACGCTTAACGAGAAATGGGCCTCAGGAACAAGAACCGTGCTGGGCCTGATGACATCTGATTTCCCCAACATGTTTTTCACCTACGGCCCACAAGGTCCCACGGCGTTTTCAAACGGACCAACTATCATCCAAATGCAATCGGACTGGATCGTTGATCTCCTGGTTTACTCTCGGACTGTTGGCGTTTCTCGCATCGACCCTACGCTGGAGGGAGAGAAGCTATTCAGCAAGCAAGTCAACGACTTGACGTACCAAACGCTGCTGCCATTGGCAGACTCATTCTACATGGGGGCTAACGTCGAAGGAAAAGTTCGTGAGCCACTGAATTTCCCAGCTGGAGTTCCCCTCTATCACCAGATGATTATAGATAGTGCTGCCAATGGGTATCGTGGATTTAAGCTATCTCCAGCGGCAAATTGATAGCTACCCCAGTTTTAGTTTTTTATTAGCAGTCATGTTGGACGAAGTCGATGAGATAGAATTTAAAACAAGATGGATCAAAGCAGTCATATTTCTGTTGCGTATTATCATGTGCCTGTCTTTTCAACATGCAAGTGTCATTCTTGTGCAAAATCCCTAACCATCGCCGGAATTGACAGTAGACTGTGAAGGCCCCACGCCTCCTTGAACCCTGAAGTCTAGTGTAGTACTGTTTTGGGGCGGCAAAATAGAGCGGATGGTTGGTAACCACTACTACTAGTTGGTACTAGTTATCTCTTTGGCCGGACGTGTACTAGGTAATCGTGCCGCACGCAGTGGCCACACGGGTTGCAGTTTTGCTGCACCTGTGGTGGGTGCACCTCACCACTATGATAATATCACTGCTAGCATAAATGTATCTTTTGTATGGAGAACACATATAAAAGATACTTATAGATATCTATAATTTCTCTAACACCACACTAGACATAACTCTCAGATCTTAATAGAAGTCTCTATACATTATAAGAAATATAATAATTTTAATAAAAGTATGATTTTCTCCTTCATTCTCTTTTTTTCTATTTTTAGTGTCAATTTTAGTATGTTGTCAGTTTTATCCTAATTTTAAGAGAATAATCCATTTTTAATAGATTTACTTAATATTATTATATTCTCTAGTATTTCATGTATACTCTATTCCAAGATGAGCTACATATCTAGTGTGGTGGTGGAGAAATCATGAAAAATAAAACATCATCAAGTAAGTATCTTTTATATGGAAACCCCATACAAAAGGTACCTAGTGGCAGTTTTTATGCTAGCAGTGATATTATCATACTGGTGAGGTGCACCCACCATGGGTGCAGCAAAACTGCAACCTGTGTGGCCACTGCGTGCGGCACGATTTTAGAGGTCGATTTTGTCGCGATTTTTCTGGGGCAGGATCCATCCATACTAGTAGATCCAGGGATCCATGGATGTCGATTTCTCTTTCCTCTTTGGGACAGCACGCGAGCAAAGACCAGTCACATGCCTCGAACAATGAGAAAGTGGGGAATGACATCGTTTTAGAGTTTTAGAGTTCCTGAACTCTAAATTTAGCGTTGCGCTAGCGTTGAGCTAATTTAGACCTCTGCCCTAGCGTGGTGGCCGGTGTATTGGAGCGGTCATGTTGTACGGTGGTTATCGAAAACCGATGGGATCACAGCGACAACACGCCGTTATCGTGGAGATTCACCCAGTTTTCTCTGGTTTCCATTATTAATGGCCATAGGTAGACAGGGTAATATGTCGATCTAAAGGAGCGAATTCGCGAAGTACAAAATTATATGTAGTTCCGCCCCTGCCATTCTCATTAGGGACACCGGTGCTGTTCCCTCTCCCTCACAATTACCCCATCAGTTTTTATTGTCCATTGAACCTATCGCAATAATGAGTGCCCAAAACCAAAAAACTGTCGTCGTTATCGGCGGTACTGGCCTCTTTGGCAACTCCGTCGTCCAATCCCTCCGCCAAAACCCCGATTTCTACGTCAAAGTGACTACGCGCGATCCTTCCGCCGAAAAGGCAAAACGAGTAATTGACCAAGGAATTGAAGTTGTCCAGGCAGACTCCTGGAATCCTGACGAGCTTGCTGTTGCCTTTAAAGATGCGTGGGCAGTCTTCCTCAACACCGATTCAGACGATCCATATTTCAAACAACAGCTAGGCCGCCCTGAAGAAGAGATGGGCCAGACAGTCATTGACGCCGCTATCAAGGCTGGCATCAAACATTTCGTCTATGCCTGTCTACCCGCGGCATCAAAAATCACCGGCGGTCGTGTCCAAATTCTTTCGTTTGATGCCAAAAATAAGATTTCCGATTATGCCCGCGCCCAGACCGGATTCGAAACCACAACAAATGTCAACGCTGGCTGGGCACTCGAAGCCTACTGGATGGAGAGATACTGCATGGCGTTCGGAGGGTTTGGAACCATACGCGACAATGAGGGATACTTGACCCTGAAAGTGCCTCCAATGGGCAACGACCCCGAACTAATTCCCTGGACATCCATTACCCATGATTTGGGTGATGTCGTACATGGAGTCCTCCTCGACCCCTACGAATGGAATGGCCGTGATGTGTGGTTGACGTCTGAGGCTTTGAGTTTCACCGGCTTCACTGAAGCCTACAACCGTGTGACTGGGACGAATGATGCTCGATATGTTGTCGAAAAGAGTGCTTTGAGCGCAGCTGATGAGTTTAAAGCGAAGGAAGTAAATGGTCTATTTGGTTACTGCCATGCTGTTAAGGGAAACTACTGTGGCGGAAAACCCATAGATCAGACCGAGGGACGAGAGCTGAAGCGCAGGGGTGCTCGTGCTAGGGGTGCAACAGGGCCGGGGATGGAGCTTATGTCCGTCGAGGGATTCATCAAATATATGATAGCAAGATTTGGCAACAATCCGAAGCCGGTGAAATCATTCTGATAATGACATGGTATCGATTTGTTAGGACTTTACTGGGTGATACCAAAAATAAGAGCATATTATTTATATAGATGAATGCAACTCTTTTTATAAATGGATAATCAAAAGTAGCCTTGCGCAGACAACTTGGATGATTGTTCATAACGGAAGTTTTAACTACGGAATTGCTTTTAGATCCTGGATTTGGTGTTTGTATGATCCAATTCATGGTTGATAACTACCAGCACCGGCCGTCGTGATCTATGAAAATAATTTAGAAACCAATTGGTCATCCTGGAGGGAGTCGTTTAGTGTTTTTGGCGATGGCCCTTGTACTAGAGTTTTTATCGGATGGCTACACCGGCATCGGGATCTGATAACGTTCCCCGCAACGGGATTAGGAATTCAGGATCCAGAGTGTGGCGGCTACTGCGCAGTTCCACATGTGGATATACTTGTAAGGAGGTTATTCCCGAATGTTCAGCGATGATCTAATGGCGCAACTATTATGGGGTTTCGCCTTGCGCACCGATTAGGAAAGGAGAGCATTTGGAGAATAACTAGTGTCTAATCCCGGGATATCCCCCCGCCATTATGGAGGGGTAACATATAGACCTGTCTATGCTTCCATCCCTCTTTTGCTATTTTCTCGGAACGATATTCCACTTGTCCTTACTACTGAACGATCTCATCGACTCTTTACGGTGAAAAGGGCAATCATGTCAAACCTTTCCGTTACAATCATAGCGCCAAACGGGCTGAAATTTGAGCAGCCTATCGGTCTCTTCATTAACAACAAATGGGTCAAGTCGTCAAACGACCAGAAGCTGGTCTCTATCAATCCTGCGTATGTAATCGTGCCTGATAAAATAATCATTAATTACCGTCAGGTTTTTGCTAATGCTTAACCTAGGACGGAATCTGAAATCGTATCTGTTTACGCTGCAACCGCAGAAGATGTCGACAGTGCAGTTCAAGCAGCTCGAAGCGCTTTTGATGAAGGAGAATGGCACAGCACTGAGGGAACCCGGCGAGGAAAGCTACTTCTCAAACTCGCCGATCTCGTCGAGAGTAAGCAGGAGGTTCTTGCAACGATTGAAGCGATGGACAATGGAAAACCATACTCCCAAGCATTGGGCGATATTGAAGAAGTTTTCTCTGTATTGAGATATTATGGTGGATGGGCGGACAAAAATTACGGCCAGACAATCGAGACGAAACCAACAAAATTTACGTACACTATTCGGGAACCGATTGGTGTTTGTGGACAGATTATTCCGTATGTGCTACCCGCGTTATTTTCCTATCTGACCTAGAAGGGAGATGGCTAACATTTTATTTCCTCTCGAAAGATGGAATTACCCCCTGGCAATGGCGGCATGGAAACTCGGCCCTGCCCTAGCCTGTGGAAATACCGTTGTCTTGAAGGCCGCGGAGCAAACACCTCTATCCGTGCTTTATTTTGCTAATCTCCTGGTTGAAGTTGGTTTCCCACCAGGTGTTGTCAACATCATCAACGGCTATGGAGCTGAAGCTGGTGCCGCCCTCTCTCAACACCCCAGTGTTGATAAGATTGCGTTCACTGGCAGCACTGTGACGGGGAAGCAAATTATGAAAACGGCATCTGCTACAATGAAGAACATCACTCTTGAAACTGGTGGCAAGAGTCCCTTGATTATTTTTGATGACGCTCAGATCGAGAATGCCGTCAAATGGACACACTACGGAATAATGGGAAACATGGGTCAGATCTGTACCTCCACGTCCCGTGTCTTCGTCCATGAATCCATCTACGAGAGCTTTACAAAGCGTTTCGCAGAGTATGTGTCGAAAATAAGCGTCATTGGCGACCCCTTCGACGAGACAACATACCATGGCCCACAGGTTTCCAAAGCTCAGTACGAAAAAATCCTTGCCTATGCTCAATCTGCTCGGGACGAGGGTGCCTTGGTCATTGCAGGTGGATCAGCCCCTGAAAACCGACCCAATGGCAAGGGCTACTATATTGTGCCTACTATTGTTGGAAATGTCGAACCCACGATGAGAGTCTACAAGGAGGAAATTTTCGGCCCCTTTGTTGTTATGGTAAAATTTAACGACGAAGATGACGTTGTGAGGATGGCGAATGACTCGGAATACGGGCTGGCAGCGGCAGTCTTCACCAATGACATTACCAGAGCTCACCGTGTCTCTAATAGGCTGCAGGCAGGTATGGTTTGGATAAACTCGAGCAACAACAGCGATTTCCGTGTGCCATTCGGAGGAGTCAAGCAGAGTGGTATTGGTCAAGAGCTGGGACAAGCAGGACTGGAGGCTTACTCAAGAATCAAGGCTGTTCATCTTAACCTGGCACTTGCAACCACGCTCTAAGTATGAGACACGTTCGATAGGCAGGGAGAATAGTGAACGAATTTTATATCGTTAGGAGCAGACATTATTTCCCCTAAACACTCGTTTCCTTTCCTTGTTTTAGAGAATTTTACTTGCCGAAGTAGTAGTAGATAACATCATACCGTACTTCAATGAACTTCATTAATTACATCCCAAAACATTCATTCAGAAGAAGCTTAACTACTTCGTTATTAGAGTTCCGGCTAACGAGAGCTTAAGCTTCGGCTAACCACAGCTCAAACCAAGCTGAATTCAACCAATCGTTGGGCTTTGACTGGCCCCACTGGCTTTCGGCTCGGGGCCAGATGGAGTAAAAATAAGAAATTGAAAAAGCTACTACCATCGCAACCGCTGACAGTTTATTAACGAAATCCGTGGCTGAACATATCACCCGAGGCCGAAAGGAACACCCGAAATCCAGCGCGGGTGTAAATCTGGGGCAACATTCGACATTTCCGGTTTTGGGCTGTTGGCGAGAGGACAAAGCGCGGCCAGATACAACTGTTACGTGACGGAGATGGCAGTCTATTGGAAATAACTTGCTGTCATAAGTCGTACGATCGCGGCTCAATGGGGTATCCTCACAACCAGTTATCAATTATCCATTTTCGAGTCTATATCTGCCACGCATAAATAGCTAGCAGCCGCGAAAATTGCCAACGGGGTAAGTGTGAAGAAGCTACAAGAAAAACGCATAGACCTTCTGTGCTGACCTTATATTCATACCATCAGACCAGACATACGTATACTCAGCTCAAAAATTTTTATTTTTTATTTCTGAATATCTACTTCCAAACAACATGACGACGGTATCAGAGCTGCCTGCGGGCCAAGTCGAGTACGATTATATTATCGTCGGTGGAGGGACGGCAGGATGTGTTGTCGCCAGCAGGTTGGCCGAAGCCCTCCCACAGAAATTAATCCTCGTCATCGAGGGTGGCCCAAGTGATTTTGGAGTTAAGGAAATCGAGAGTCTGAGCAAATTGGCGGAATTATGGGGTGGTGAATACGACTACAATTACACATCTGTTGAGCAGCTTCGTGGTAAGTGATAAATCGTTCTTTACGGATAATGACGCGCAGGGCCTAAATAATAGGCAACTGACGCCCTACACATAGATATATGCTGATTTGAGCGGCATAGGGAACAGCAATATTCTTCACTCGCGAGCAAAGGTCCTAGGGGGATGTTCGAGCCACAACGGTGGTATTTCTCTACAGCCATTCGCGTACGATTCTAAGAGATGGCAGGAATCAGGAGCGAAGGGATGGACCCATGAAGAGTTTGTCCGTCTGGCAAAGAAGGTTCGCCTTAATATCAATCCGATTGCAGAGAGACATCAGAACCCGATTATGAAAGACTGGCTTGAAGCATGCGCAAAAACATGGCAATTGCGCAAAAACGACAACTGGAACGATTACATTACACAAAAGGGCAATATTCACCAAATATGCGGGTTTATCCCCGTGGCCCATAATCCCGAAGACCGAACGCGAAGCAGTGCCAGTACTGCCTACATTCATCCTATCCTGCGAGGGGAGGAGAAACGACCAAACCTTACGATCCTACTCAACGCCTGGGTGTCACGGCTCAATGTTGTTGATGATGATGTCAAGGGCGTCCATGTCACTCTCAAGTCAGGCCGCAAGCTAGATATATCAGCTAAAGTTGAAACTGTCCTATGCGCCGGGACCATCGACACACCGCGTCTCATGCTGCTCTCTGGAATTGGACCTCGCGACCAACTTGAATCTCTCAAAATTCCTGTAGTCAAGGATATTCCTGGCGTGGGAGAGAATCTTATGGATCATCCAGAGGGTATAATTTTCTGGGAGCTGAATAAGGCCATCCCAGACAACCATGTCATGCTTTCCGAAGCCGCTATGTTCCTCCGTCGTGAGGCGCCGAATGCAAACGGGGATGATGGAGCCGTGGGAGACGTCTTAATCCACACATTCGTCTATCCCTTCTACGTCCACACGAGTCCACTGGGCTACGAAGAGCCAAAAAATGTCTTCTGCCTCCTTCCGAATATCCCGAGATCCCGTTCACGGGGACGCATCTATCTCACCTCTGCCGATCCCAGTGTTAAACCAGCGTTAGATTTTCGCTATTTCACAGACCCCGAAGGTTACGACGAGAAGACTCTTGTCTTCAGCTTGAAGGCAGCCCGGTTGTTAGCACAAACGTCCCCATTCAAGGAGTGGATTAAAAGGGAAGTTGCGCCTGGACCAAACGTTCAAACCGATGCGGAATTATCTGAGTATGGTCGCAAAACTGCAAATACCGTTTACCATCCATGCGGCACCACTAAAATCGGAGATTTTGAGAAGGATCCATTGGCTGTTGTTGACCATGAACTCCGGGTGCGTGGGCTTCGCAATCTTCGCATTGCTGATGCAGGAGTATTCCCCGTTATCACAAGTATCAATCCCATGTTGACAGTTCTCTCTGTGGGTGAAAAGATGGCGGAGTTGCTTATAGCGGAGGCCCGGCAAACAGGTTCTCATCTTTAAGTGACACATCTATTTCTTCCGTGTTATCTAACGTCTGATACTCGTTATTTCTCATTGTGTTTGATTTTTTATTTCTACATAGATGTCGGTATTCGACTATTGCATTTCTTTTCTGAGCCCCCTGTTTAAATGTCTTAGCGTCTCGTACCACTTACTATGTTCACGGTAGATATTTATGTCTTAGTTAGTTACTTATCTCGGCATTTAACCAGCCATGGATCTTCAAATACGAATATGTTCAAGTTGTCAATCCGATAAGAGGGTTATCAAGCTGACTCGGAGTCGGGGGGCGTTGTTTCTGTCAACATTTTAAAGTTGACGCTACTGACGCCACTAGATTTAGCGGACCCAGAGGGAAGGTTCTTGAATCCTGAGGCCCAGGCCAAACTCGCCTAACTGCTGGATTGGGAAGGGATCTCTCAGATAGTAGCTTCTAGTGGTTAAACTATGATATTAATGGTATTGAACTGTATCGTAATACCAATACCATCCGCCCCTGAGTCCTGTCACATGCTGTATGGATGCTAAACTTGAACTTTCGAAATGCAGATTAAATTGGATTATTATCATGCAGAAGTGGCAGTCTATATAAAAGTACATACAAGAAATTGGGCGGAAACTAAAAAAAAAATTGAAAATCTTCTACAGCTTTGAGGACGCTGGGATTTGCTGCAAGTGTTGATCGACCAGACCAACGACCGCCCGAGCAAGGCCAAAACTATACACATATCCACCAGCATTCTGCCCATATGCGTGAATCACAGCCTGATCTCCTACATACCCTTTCTCGCACCGCACACCTGTTATCTTAGGGTCCATGGTGGGATAAATGCCAACGTGGTCATAAAGAATTGGCCAGTCTTTGGCGTGCGGGGAGGGGAAGACGTCTGGCTGGTTCTCGTGTGCTCGTCGACATATCTAGAGACAATATATCAGTTATCAACATTCATGCTTCTTGCTAAGAAAGGGCAAGGCTCCAATGTGACAGTTAAGAGATCATACCTGAGCTCGATAATCTTCATTGACCTCCAAGTCTTTAACGTTTGGTTCGAGGACTCCTCCTACGTAAACAGTTCCATCCAAACGAGAGAACGCAGTGGAATAGTAACCGTTCGGGCCACGGCGAATAAATAGGCGATCATAACCGTTCGCCTTGGCGACGACACATTGCAGTCGCCAGGGAGTGATATGTTGCTCCTTCACGTCTTTTAATTCCTCGGCGCCAAACCCAGTAGCATTGATCAGGATATCGTGTCCCATATCCTTCAAATCACCAAGCGCGTTGGCCTTCATTCTCAAGAATTGAACCCCGCGTTCCTCCAAGCGCTTCTTCATCCAAACCAGGAATGTCTGAGGCGTGATAACCAGAGTTTTATATTTCATGCCGTATTTTGCCCCAGCGGGCAGTTCCTCGTCCGAGAGAAATCGAAAATCGGGAAGTTTGTGCGCATACCAAACTTGGTTCTTGGAGCCGTGGTCCATAATCTCTGTCATTTCGATGCGGCGAACACTTGATTCCGGATGAGCACCTGCGAGACGCCAAAGCCCCGCAAAACCCTCGAGCTGCATTTTTTGCTCTCTTGGGCTGGATGCGTGAGCACCTACCCAAACAGCACCCGCATAGGGGCTTGCCCATTCCTTTGTGTGATAGTCTCCGGCTTGTAGTTCGCCCACAATTGTCACTTCGTAATCCCGGGGAAGTTGGCTGGCAATGGTCATGCCAGTCACCCTGTAAAAAATCTAAGCTTTAGCATGGCGTGTAGGTACATGTCTCCGGCGAGCGTTTCGCTGGGGGGGCAGGATATAAAGCCACCTACCCTGCTCCTAAGATTGTCACTTTCACCATGTTTATCAAATAATGGGGTTTTGAGATTGAATAAGAAAACTTCAAGAAGAGATCGAAGAAGGAAATTGAAGAAATTGCGATGGAATAGGGAGAGCTAATAGCCAACACACGATCCTTTCAATCTCCAGCTGATAGAGATTCTTCGATATATACCCCCATCATGTGGACTCAGGTTAGCACAGTGTACGACGGCGGCATTATCCCCAGCTTGCTGCTAGAGGAAGAGCTTCCCGCTTGGGAAAGTAGACGAGACGGAAGTTCAGACATTTCGACCCGCCGAGGGCCAGGACTGGAGGGCGGAACATAGTAGCAATGCGGAGGATGGAGGGTGACAACTGCTTTGTGGAGCACAGTATTCTTGCCTCTCGCGTCTGCGCAATGAAAACCAGACTGTCGGTCCAACATCCGGAGTTGATACTAGTAACTTGAACTTATGATAGGGGACTGATGAAGTTGAAGAATTAGGGCAAGCAGGTCGGCTGACCAGGGCGCTAGGGGCTAACTCGCTTACTCTTTTGGGCCAACAGGCGAAGGAGAAATCCTGATCCATTATCTTCACCAAACCTCAATCTGCCGACGATCAAATCCGAACGCTCGGCTCCTTTTCAGCCGCCATGCAGAAGAAGCATCAAAAGGGCTTATTTGCAGCATTATCTGTGGATAATGGGGCGAAAGCTGGGGTATATACGACATCTCCACTCAATTCCTATCTGCGTCAACCCGCAGTTCTCTGATTCTTGGGGCCCATGAATTGATCCCTGAGATGTTTCTTGATCCAAAAGTTCACGCCTCCTGTATGTCTATCAATCATATCTGGTATAATATTCATGGAAAGTTATCTCTGTGCAATAATTCTTACTCATTTTGCTCAGGCCCATGTCACCAAATCAGATATAGAAAACTTCATTGAATCGTTTCACCCCCTTGTATAACTTGGACAACGCCCCGCCCTTTTCTCAGTGAGATTATCAAAGCATGGTAGAGTAAACTACGATCCATCCAGTTTCACAAGGGCCTTTTAGAATCAATCTCTGCGTCAAATAGCGCCCTACTAATGTCCCTTATGTGAACCCAGAGAGAATGATACCAGTACACCGATACGACACTAGTCCATTCTCCCTTTTACCTGTTTGAAGTCAAGCCGGTCGCACCCCAGAAATGCATATCTACAGGTACGGCGCCGTTGATCAAGTGTGCGGAGAAAGCTTGGTCGCGAATATTGTGTCCCGTCACAGTAAAAGCGACGGATTTGCATCCTTCATTTATTACATTGTCTATCCGATCTCAAAATAGTCCCCCCTTTCAAGTCATTCATTTTTCTCTTTTGTCGTTCTCATCAACACTCACTCCATCTTTCATATTCCCTAAGACTGGGAAGTTCATGGAGACAAACCATGGAAAGCAAGAACAGTGTTCGACTCGACGGGACTCGTGAACCATCGTCTACAGGCAGTATTCGAAAGGAAAATGATAGTGAAGGGGATTTTGCCAATCAATCAGACCAGTTTAATCTCCAGGCCTTGGGATATACGCAGGAGCTGAAACGAAACCGCTCCATGATCACTCTGCTATTTCAGGCTTTAATAATCTCATGTGTATGTTCTATCTATTTTCCAAAACAACGGAAGGCTCTTTTGCTTACCTACAGATCTAGGTTCCATTTGGCATTGGTAGTCCTTTGATAACGTGTGCTTACGGAGGAGGTACACAAACGTCCCTCATGAACTAATTTGTTACATTTATGGTTTCTAATGCAAACTGGTACAGGTCAACTCTCACTTTTCTTCGGATTCCTCGTGGTAACCGCTTTTACCCAATGTCTTGCACTATCTCTATGCGAACTCGCTTCTCGATATCCAACCTCCGCCGGCCCCTATTACTGGGCATTTCAATTGGCGCCTGAGAAATATAGGACCCTCGTCTCGTTCTTGAACGGATGGGTTTGGTTGATCGCAAATTGGACAGTATGTCTCGCGTCTCATTTTGGAATTACAAGTTTTCTCTTTGCAACGGTTGCTATCTACTTTCCCGAGTTTGAAGCCAGCCCCTGGCAACAACTTCTGGTATTATTTGGCATTTTACTTCTTTCTTTCCTTTCCTCCACATTTGGCAACCGGCTACTTCCTCATGTCGACACCTTTGCAGCATTATTTTGTGCTGTGGGTATTCTTGCTACTCTCATTGGTGTATCAATCAAAGCCGGCGTTGGAAGACATTCAGTTCGTGATACGTATGTCCTTAACAAAACACGAAAAATCCCTCCTGGTTGCCGCGAGATAATCTAACAAATCAATAGACTTCTATATTATGACAATACCATATCAGGATGGGGGAATTTTTCGTTTTTCATAGGCTTGCTACCATCGGCATGGGCGTAAGTTACGACCCTCGAGCAACCCTTGGGCACGAAGCTAACCTTGCAAATACGATACAGCTATAGTTCCATCGGCATGATTTCTTCGATGGCCGAGGAGTGTGATAATCCCACTGTGAAGCTACCTAAGGCAATGTCGTTGATTGTTCCCGTTTCTGCAGTTACAGGGGTTTGCTTTGTAAGTTCCTACGCTTCTCATCGTCTACATATTGCAAAATAAATAACTGACGTGGAACAAAGATTCTCCCTCTCTGTGCAACGATGCCGCCATGGAGAGAGCTTATCGATGCTCCCTATGGCCAAGCTCTTCCATCTGTCTATGTTAAAGTTATGGACTCAAAAGATGCCGGCTTCGTACTCACCTTGTTGATTCTTATACTCACTGCCCTCTCTTGCGTCTCGGTTCTCACCGCCGTATCTCGTGTTACGTGGGCTTTTGCACGAGATCGCGCATTGCCTTTCTCTCGCGTATTCAGCCGAGTAAACAGTAAAACTGGGACCCCTGTTTACGCGACGGCCCTCGCTGCCACCATCATGGGTCTACTGGGAATAATCAATCTAGGATCTTCTGCCGCCTTCACAGCATTCATATCTGTCGGTGTGATGGGCTTGGCGCTGTCCTACGCTGTTCCAATTGCGATATCGCTTTGGTTTAAACGTAAAGAGGTAGAGCAGGCTCGTTGGAGCTGTGGGAAAAAATTGGGAACCTTCGTTAACCTGGTTTCACTTGCTTGGGTTGCGCTCGAGCTTGTTCTATTCAGCATGCCCTCCACTCTTCCAGTCACCCCTGAAAGCATGAATTATGCCATAGTGGTCCTCACAGGATTTATGTCTCTGTCGATTTTGTGGTATATTATCCATGCTCACAAAGGTACGGCCCCCCCTTTCCTAATATTATTTCCAGGTCTCCCTCGTGTTAATAATAATGTTTTTTTATATGCAGTTTATAAAGGACCACCGGCAGCGGCAGCTATCATAGTGGAGTGAAGGGCATTTCCGGTGCCCTGGTCGATTGCAGATACTTTTCGGGGTGGGAAGAGACCCCTTTTCTTCCACCCTGGCCGACGTGGGCAACCTCCACCCTTGCTCTCTCTGTATCTAAGCACTCGCGTCACAAATCGTGGCGTGCCACGTATACATTCGCTCCCCATATAACTTATCACATACACTCATTCGTATCTTGAAGAAAGTCTGAACAGGACCTGTATTAAAGTACTAGTAGGATCCGAATCCATAGATCGAAGCCCCGCAGATTTCACAATACCGTAATAAAACGACATACACTACGAGGTTACAATCTAAATAACAAGCTTACCCGCTATGCACTAGCGACATCGGCTTCGCCAAACCACCCGAGGACGGCAACGAACACCGACGGTCTCCACCGTCAGCCTCTCCTCAACCCTTATTATTGTGGGAAGGTTGAAGATCTCTCGTATTGCTATGCTAGTGAGGAATCTATCTACCATGCAATCATGTAAGTGTGCTATGCCTGATTGGGAGGCCAGAGGCATACAGCCAACACCCCCCCTTGGGTGGAGCTACATACATAGATCTCACAAAAAAACACTGAAAAACAACAAAACATTGCCAGACAGCAGAAAAAACCTAGATATATGACTAGACTTGCTACTTTCCATTGTTCCCCACTAGAGTCCCTAGCAAATTAATGAAACATATAAATACAACTATATTCAGAGGCTTTATGAGGCTGTCTGCAGCCATTTCAGTTATTAGAATGTATTCTAGTGAAATAACACTATTTTTCAACTGAAATCATAAATAGTGGAATTACATATCTATATGCTTGCTATGGGCTATAATTATAGTGATTTAGGCAAGATCAATAATGCCTTTATTATTCACATAGATCTATATAGGAGATGTAGTTATGAATTTAAGCTCTTATATGAGATTTTAGATCTACATTATCTTATAAACTACTTCACTAAGTGTAATATATTCAGCTTCATTTAAACTAAGAGATATATAGGCCTATTTGATAGATTACCATGATATTGGGAATCCTGCAAGCTTGAAGATATAGCTGAATGTAGATTTTTAATTATCATTTAATAAACCTACTCAATCAGAATTTATATATCTAATAGGAAGATAGGTATCATTTAAAAACTTAGAGATTAGATCATTTTTAACTGCATGACATCTATAAAAGAGGCCTACATTCAGGGTTCCTTTTAAATATTAGATGACATATAATAATGCTTTCTATGATTTTAGGATTAGGTTGAAGCTGTACTACCTGAGTAATGAGGCTATGTATATAATATCAGGCTGAGTCTTAACTGTAAGATATTGAATATATTTTATACTCTGTTGATAATACTACTTTATGAAGCCTGCTTTGCTCTTAGAAATAGAGGAATTATCAATATGAAAAGCTTTCTTTATAGACATACAGATCATAATGATGTCATCCATATAGAAATCCTCTACTAATTACTTAATATAGTGTTAGTAAGTTAACTTAATCTTCTTAGATAAATAGTTAACTTTTATGTCTAAATATTTTTACAGTTCATGTAAATTTTTGATCTCTAGTTTCTCACTGAGAGCTTTCACCAACTAATTAGCTTTCTCCAGAATCTCAGAGATTATATTTAAATTATTAACATAGATGATTATATAGAGATATGATATTTCCTTATAATATCAGAGAGCAAAGTTATATAAGCTTGCAATGAATTTTAATTCAATGAGATAGATCATCAAAAAGTTATACTAAATCTTTATAGCTGAATCTAGGCTATAAAGACTCTCTTCTATAATATAAATGAGTATATTTAGAGTGCTATCTTTAAATTCAGTGGGTTACTTTATATAGATTTTCTTACCCAGGTAATTATATAGATAGGTTAGTATAATATCTGCCTGCTGCAATGTTCATTCAAGCTTTATAGTAACTATAAATAATATATGGTTTATGGTGTTAATTATAATAGGCATATAGATTTCCTTCTTACTATTCTTCTTAAGCTAGTTACCACAAATTACTCAATAAGATTTTCATAAGATTCTATCTGAATCTACATTCAGATCTTGAGGTTGATCTTTTTCAATGAATATTTAGCAGCCTGGGGCCACTAACTCTCCAACTAGTATGTTGAATTGGGAGATGAGATGCTATATTTTTTGACATTATAGATTAGTAATTTCATACTGTATTGATTTTTACCAGTACTCATTTATCCCCTCTAGCCTTAATATAGCATTCTTAAACAATTTGGGTAGACCACCTATATTAGGTGAGGGGATATAGATTGTAAAAGACTTTATAAGTTATATTTATAAGTCATTCAGACTGCCTATAGAGGCCTCTATGTCATCTTCCATATAAATTGATTCATCTGTTAGCCTGATAGAGGCCTCAGAATTGAGTAGATTCTATAGAAAGTAGACTTTACATTCAGAATCTTTTATGCTATTCTCACTAAATTTAACATTTAATGAGGAGATTATCTTATCTTCTTCAGAATCTTAGAGCTAAAAAATTGAAGTCCTAATAGATTCAATTAATTTATATAACCTCATATAAGATAACAGTTTATTTGCTGGCTTCTATAAGCCATGCAGGTGAGTATATGTGAGTGCTTCAATATAGTAAAAATGCTTCATCTGAGGTGACATATTGAATAGAGTACATATTAGAATTATATGAGAGCTGAGAGTAACTAAATCCACTGTCTGTAGTCAGAACTTCTCATTATATAGAATTATAGATGTTGAAGTATTATTTATAATATCTATAACTATATATAGAATGTTTGCCCAGAACTTTTTAGATAATTTACTCTAATTAAGAATTACTCTTATATATCTCATTATTATATGAATACCACACTTAGAGACTCCATTCTAATGTAGTAACTATAGTATAGTTAGTTTCTATTTAATTCCTCATTAGGTCATTAGATTGGTCATTTTATTAGACTAAAAAACACCATCTATATCTATATGTAGGAATGTAGGGGCTATAAATCCTATATTTCATATAAATTTGAATTAGTAGTTAAAAGTATTAACTGCCTCATTCTTTATCTTGAGAAAATATATTTATCTATAACATGTCATGTCACACATCATGAGCATGTAATATTTTATCCCCTGTCAGAACTTTAGGGGGTAGTCAGATAAATCATCTAATATTTTACCTCCTCCTATAAGATCAATGTGAATCTTCTTGATTGAATGAACTAATTAAGATATAAGAGTCTTAGAGAAATATTAAGTCATACTAGCTTTAATGTAGTTCTCATAATAGAATTTAAATTTCAAATTAACTATTTTGACATCTACATGAGAATTCTTAGATATCATAATAATAATGCCTGCATGGATATGTCTAAGGTCTCTATGTCATTTTATAAGCATTTTGCCAACTAAAGGCAGCTCTGATGCTGAGGTTAGAGATATAGTAGTAGTAGCTACAGCTATAAGGCTGATTTTTCAGTTCAAATTGGGAGATTCATACTCATATAATTTTATAATATAATTAACTGCTCTACTAATATAGTTAACATCAATTTTAGACTCTCATTCCATAATTTTATATATATTATCTTCATAGCATTCAACAACGATTCTTCGAACATGCCTTCCCCTTCGAATTTCTGAACGCAAATACCCTCATTCGAAAGCCCTCATCGAGATCTATTTGCC
>JANTQH010000103.1:0-136140 GCA_032988465.1 Onygenales sp. PD_10
AGAGAGAGAGAGAGAGAGAGAGAGAGAGAGAGAGAGAGAGTGTGTGTGTGTGTGTGTGTGTGTGTGCTCACCCAATCCTCCAATTCAGCTTCGTTCTGTCTGAGTTCATCGTACCGCGCATCCAGGAGTTCTAATCCCAAGTTGTCATACTACGTAAGCTATCTAGACTAGGAATTGGAATATAAAAAAAAGGGGGGGGGGGGCGGGGACCATGTGGCCTCCTTACCCGATGTCCTGTAAAGCACTTCCAAAACTTGATCATCCATATCCAACTTGTTCATAAAGACTTTTGCGTCGTCGTCTGTTCCGATTTGACATAGGCAGAATCGGACCGCTAGGTGGATATTAGCTACGGATTCTTAATGCGATTGAACGTGTGCTAGGAATTATAGGTTGAGTGTTTAGCTAGTAGTTACTTACCATCTTTTCTATAACCCTTACTCCCAAGGAAGCTGCGACATTCCAGTATCGCTTTGCGAAGTTCATCCTCATCCTCGCCATATGGGCATCCATCGGTGACAATCATGATTAGATATGGGCGTTCCAACCACTTTCCAGCATTCAAAGGTTCGAAAATGACTGGGTTAAGAATTCGTTCCCTGAGTTTTGTTCCAAGTGGAGTACTACAATCTGGAGTACGGCTGAGTAGTATCTGCTCTACTGCCTTGCCATCGAGATTGTCGGCATTGGGAGTGTATCTATTGATCAAGCGAAAATAAACACCTCTGTTATTTGGGTCCGCTCGAGTTGCAACATCGGTGATGCGCTTGACGATTTCTCTCTGTTTTGTCCAGCGGTCTTCCTCTGCCGAGTCATTATTTTCCTTTACCCCCATCGAGGCGCTGTCATCTAATATGTTCTTGGTTTTAGCCTCTGGGTTTTGCCCTCACACCATGATGAATGAAAGGGTTTGATGATTACCGCAATAGAGGATGGGCTGGTATAGAGCCATGGTAGCAAGACCCTTAAGTTGACTGGGTGAGTTCAGCCGATTATCAGGATCATCTTTAAGAGAGACGGCTTTTTGGGCTACTTCATTCAAGTATGTACTTCCGGGAGGGAAGAATCTTCCAAGGCCTTCGCTATTCACTACATTCTCCAAATTGTCTTTGAAATCTGCGACCGTTTGGGGTTCTCTCTCCTCAATCTCCTATGGCAAATATCAACCTTAGTCATCGGAATGCGAGATTCTTGTTTCAGGGGGATCTCCCTTACCTCCTCGGGGTAGAAACTGGCTCGTGGAGCAATATTGAGGAAATACTGGGATGCAGACTTGAAAATGAAGCCGAGAGTTTTCCAAGATTTGAACCTGCTGAGTACGCCAACCACCCACTTGGTCATGTAGCTCTGAAGACCGCCTCTACCTCCGCCCTTTTTAAGAGTCGGTTCAAGAGCGTCTTTGATCTTCTTCTTGGTCGACGGGTCTGACAGTGCATCTGCTAAATCACGCGCGGTTTTACCATCAGAATTCCTCGCATCCGGTGAAGCTCCTTTGTTGACGAGTAACTTGACGATTTCTGGATTCTTTGTCCTAGCAATGGCAGCCATCAGGGGGGTTTCATTTTTATACGCTGCGATGGGTTGGTCGATGGCCTTTGTACCCTTCTCGAGAAGCAGCTGGACCATGCGCGGATTGGGCGGTTTTGCGATCGAGGCGAGGTATATAGGCGTTCTTCCGTCCGGGAAATCGATGGATTCCCCCATCGGCTTGTCTGGGTCGCTGTTGTTGTCCAGGAGGAGTTTCACCACAGAGGCCTTTCACTTTAGCAAGGCATATCCTAGCGGAGTGATGCCAGATGCGTCTTCACGGTTCAGAATATCACGATCCTGATCCAGGAAATCCAGCAGCATCCCTTTGGTCAGCTTCCCGCTCTGGGCAGCCGTCCATATCGACATGTTGAATAGCGTTATTGCGTTGTGTGTGGGAGGGATAATTGGAAGGCCGTCCTGGAGGCTTTGGACTATTGTCCTGGAGATAGGTCTAGGGAGGAATAGGGACGACGGACTGGGATATTCCTCGCGTAGTCATTGTGAGTTAAAGATTTGGAAAACGGTGGAATCAGAACCTTCGTCTAACACAATATTTAGTGATTTAGTGACCCGCTAGGATGCATAGACACATCAGAGCACCACGAATAGGGGTTTGCAGGACCTGCCGGGCGTGAAAGTATTTTGCGATACTTCATCAGACCAATGATTCCTTTGACTCAATGCATTATTACCTGTCAAACGCTCAATCGTCTATCAGGCTTCTCAGCAGTAATATTCTCTAAGTTAAAGCAGCATGCAGGTCTTTGCAGGAACCGATATTGGTGATGCACAAGGGGCGCAGTGGAGGGGTATTGTCACAGCAATGATACATGGTAGACCTCGGTGACGAAGATCGAGGACTGATATGTTGCTCGCAATGTTGATAGAGGCCAAAGACGCTTGCAGCCCAAGTTTCCCGCCGAGTTTGCAATGTCACAACAAGCATTGCTGCCAGAGGGCGGGAAAAGGGGGAACTCAAAGCTCCCGCAGCATCCAATGACAGGTTATGAGCCGCGGTGGCTGGAGAGGATGTCGAATGAAGCAGTCTGTACAAGGTTAGTTAACTGGTGGGTTAGTTATTTAACTAGCTGCCTGCCTTTTCTTTTTTCATCCTTTTTTCGAAAATTACGTCGAGCGCTGGGCTGATAATCCTCACTGCTCGTAACCAATTTAAGACCCCTTGCAACTTGACAACAAGGACCACTCAGGCTCCCTTTTTGCAAAATATTCCATTACTGACGCGTGGGGTAGTTAATGGGAAGATGCTCGGGCAAAAAGGCTGTCATCCCATCCCAGTGCTGGTGGAAAAGCATTCGGTCTTCTCCGCTAACCACGGCGGTTTCCATTCCCCCATACCCAGCTAAAAGATGTCTACGAACTACGCGTCTTTTCTTACGGGACACAAGAAGAAACCCCTTTGGGTGAAGGAAGCCGAGGACAGATATCCGGAAGAACAAGAAATCGTGGTCAAGAATGCCGCTGTTGCCATCAACCAAATCGACTGGAAAATGCAAGACTTCCCCTGGACGACGTTCAAATACCCCTTGATTCTGGGCGTGGATGTTGCCGGCGAAGTAGTCGACCTGGGCAGCGAAGTCACTCGGTTCAGCATAGGGGATCGCGTCCTCGGCCACGCCCTGAGCTTCGCAACAGATGATGAACGGCACGCCGGGTTCCAAAACTACACCGTTCTCTTTTCAAACATGGCATCACCCATTCCGCCATCCCTATCCTTTGAAAGTGCAGCCGTACTTCCCTTGGGAGTGTCAACTGCATCGGCCGCGTTATTTCAAGAGGACTGTTTGGCACTTCCCAAGCCCAGTTTGAACCCCGCCAAAACATCTACAACCGTACTGATCTGGGGTGGAACGAGTAGCGTCGGCAGCAATGCTATCCAGCTAGCAGTGGCTGCTGGGTGCGATGTCATTGTCACCGCCTCGCCGAGAAGCTTCGACGCCGTGAAACGACTGGGTGCAGTTCAGGCCGTGGACTATAATGACGGGTCCGTAATCGACAAGCTAAAGGAGGCGTTTCAAGGCAGGAGGCTCGCTGGTGCCTTGGATGCGATTGGAACGGAAAAGACGTTTAAGCAGACTGCCGATGCAGTCTCTCAAATCAACGGAGTTAAAACGGTAACGTCAACGATCGATGAGTTCGAAGATGACTGGGTGCCACCCGGTGTGGCAGCAAAGGCCGTCGAGGCAGTTAACATCCGGGGGTTAGAAGGCGAGGAGGAGGGAAAAAACGTAGGGAAGATGGTCTACGAAGATTTCTTACCGCATGCGCTTAACGCAGGGAAGTACCACATAGCTCCCGATCCGTTAATTAGCGGAAATGGCCTTGAATCTATCCAGGCTGCCCTTGAAACTACGAAGCGTACACCAGGCAAGAAGGTGGTAGTAAGCATCTAGTCAGTGGATTTATTCGCACCAGGCCGAGAGACGGCTCATTAAATTGAAAGCCCTTTGCAATTGTCCCGGAATCAAAACATTTTTTGAGTAGTTATTTTGTTATATCACCCTAACCAGGCCGAATATCTAGGGAAATAAGACCGGAGATACTGTCACTAGGGTACGGAGTATATGTAATAGATCATGTCGAAGACCACCACAGCAAGTGGAATGGCTTCACAAACCCTGGAGAGGTAAGCTGCAGTACATTCGGTTTTGCAAGGCTGCCGTGCTAACCTTGTCAAAGTTTACTCGAGTGCTCAATATTTGAATTCCCTAGTGTATAAAATAGGGGTGGTTACTAGTAACTAGTTTCAAAACCAATTAAGCAATTAGGGCTCCCCCAAGTCACCCCAAGAGCCTGTTGAAAATGTATGTATGTATACTAGTAGTATAACCATTTTATTATTCAGATGACAAGCATGTAGTTAGGGGTTTTTTTCCAAATGTATATACAAAAATGACCTAGATGCATAGAAGGGGTGTTTCCTCTTTTTTTATACATTTCATACTCCTAAGCATAAATGACACTACTTTCCAAGAACAGAATCTAAGCTTCCAGGGCAAAAGCAACAGCATGGTCACATACCAATAGTTTTAGAATGAAAGCCGCCATGTTCAACGTAAGGACTGTGGACTCCCGGAACCCAACATAGTGCCTGTTGTCCAAACCTAAACTACGAGTAGTATGCATGCATGCATGGATGGATAGGTGGATGGGCCAGCAACATCAACGCCAGGGATGATGTGCTGCTTTGGATCTTCCGGTTGATGGCATATTTTTGATCTTGCTTTTCTTTCGGGAGGGGTTTGTCTTAGCTGGGAGGTAAGTCTGAACGGATAACATTAGTATCTAGGATGTAAAAAAAAAAGAAAGAAAGAAAGAAATCATCTCTCTCCATCCTGGTAACATCCTATTATCCCCCCCCCCCCTTGAAGAATTCAATATCAAACTATCTGCAATACCTCGGTCTTGAACACGCGGATATGCCAATCAACTAGCTCATACTAGTATCTATGCATCTCAACCCTGTTTGTTATTGTCAGCCGGTGAGTTGGCAGCTGCTGGCCCGGTTAGAAATCAAGGAGAAATCCAAGTAATCACTGTCCCATAGCCATTCTTCATGTATCAGAGCAAAAATTGAGAATTCTGTGGATACCAGACATGGATATTAGAATTTCATTGGGTTCCCTTTCTATTTTTCTGCTGTCGGGCAACAGAGTGATTTATAGTAGTAGTTACTAGGAGTTAGTGAGCTACATGCAACTGCCCGGCCTGAGAAAAAACAGAAAAAGAAAAAGAAGAGAAGAATAAGAAGATCAAAATATAAAAATCAAACTCTCACGGGTCTGTTGCGGATTCAATGATAACTGGATGGTGGTGGCAAGGATGTCTGCCGGGCGAGCAGAAATTCAAATGTTGAGCGTTGAGCGCATGAACATGTTAACAACCAGGATTTCTGCATCTCTGGGCAGGTTAGATTTACCAGAAATCGTTCATATTCTGATATCTCTCGGGAAGGGGGGGATGGATGGATGTATATCTCAGGGTACCCTCTCTATGAAATTACCAAAGCCAGCACCACAGCCCCCCATCTTGTGTCCCTTTGTAGCATCTCTACATCTGTTTTTATCGGGAATACCAACTATATCATTTGCAATGGCCCTCTGGCTATCTTCAGCATTATCAAGAGTACTATTTCCGCCGCTCCGAGTGAACAGTGACGCCACAGACCGCGTACCACCGGAATCACTACCAGACCACGATCTTCACAACTCCTGGGGATGCAACTACTCTAGTCAGAGCGTCGTGAAGCATGAACGAATGCGCCATCTGTGGGAACAGTATGGGCGGGATCCAACCGGGGTTCGACGGAGCTACCATAACCTGCTCAGGGAATATACCCTCCTCTTCCGGGACTTCTTCAAGGGATACTATCCAATATCCCTGCACGCCCATGTCAGCGACGCACTGCTCCCAACCACTGTTGCCAGCCTAATCCTGAATACATGCGCCTCCAGCCCCCTTGTTCTGGACAATGCGGCTTTGGCTCCAAGTTCGTCGTCCACGGAAAACGGGAGGAAAATCCAGCAGTTCGTGTTGGATTATCTGGGATGGGATCAGCTGCATGTTGAGCATCCCAAGTTCGCGGTTGTTCAGGGATTGTATGGGGCGGCGTTTGGTCCTCTTGTGAGTACTAGGGTTGGGACAGCGACGCACACATCCTAGAAGGCAACCGTATCTAATCATTAGAGTTCTTTACTCGGAAAAGGCCCATGCCTCGAAAGAATGGGAGGTACAGATCATCGCCTCTGGTCCCAAACCTGTCGTGGTTTCCACCGATGACGACATGCCGCGGGAGACCCTGAGTGAATCCCTGGCACAAGCAAAAAGGGAAGGCTGTATTGCAGTGGTGGTTGATATGGTTAGCACGGAGAACGGCTCTGTTCTCCCTCCAGAGCGGTTCAAACTGCTCCAGACATGCTGTGCGGAAAACAAGCTCTGGTTGATCGTTGACGAAGCCCTCACTGCCATAAGATGTGGAGCGCCATTTGCATTCCAACGAAGTGAGTACGGGGTTGGAAACCCAGACCTGGTCGCGTTTGGCAAAGGACTGGGGGCCAGTGGCATCGCAATCAACTTTGATGGCCCCTTGACTCGCCCTCTAGGCTTCGTAAAGGAAGAGGATATCCAACAGACTATCAGGTACTGGCGCGCACTGGTGAGTCGACCAGTGACAATCCCAGTTCTGCTGGAGGCCCTGGGGGTCCTCTATACGGCACAATCTGAGAACTGGATGCAAAGGAGCCTAAAAATCGGGCAGACCTTCCGCAATGCCATCCACACATACTGCCCAGGCGAGCCTGTAAAAGGGCTAGGCTCCATTCTAGTGATTGGCAGAGACGCTTCCATGCGAATGCATGTTATGGCGGGGATCAGGAGGCAATGTCCATGGGTTCGCTGGTTGCCCAAACTTGATGCTCTGAACGCAGACCGCGAAGCCCTAGACATCCACTTGTTTGGTCCACGAAGCAAAAGCCATCGGGCAAAGTTGAGTGCAGAAGCCGAGAAAGCAGGGACAATGCCGCAGTGGTGTTTCGTATGTGGCATAGAAGCGACATCGGAAAACTGGTGTCGCACTTGTTTCTTGGGCTGCTGCAAGAATGAGGTTTGTGACGAGATTTTTGGTTCCCACACCTGCCTATGATGAGAACGTTGGATGGGAACGAAGGCATCGGGATGCGCTAGGGGAGAAACTTTGTCTTTATGTTTTCTTTTTTCTTTTCCTTGCAAGAGAGTGACTTTCGACTAAGTTCAGGTATTTGATTATATCAACTCACATGTGCCTCTTATGAGTCCATCCTTTTCAGCTCTCACATTGCTACCATAATAACCATTAGCCCCCGTAATCAAGCGGGGTAGCCAAGCCATTTGTGCACGTAGGATGTTAAGCAATGGGGGCTCATAGATTCTTTGCTATTGGATGGATTCCCCGTCGTTCTCTGAAAGACACAGCTGATCACTGACGAATATGATGATGTTGTAGTCAAGGGGCGTTCAAGACCACCGTGTATATTGCTGCTGAAGCGGAAGAAGCACCTAAGTAATGGTCAGCGCGACAGTGGTCTGATCCAAGAGAAGTACATCACCTACCACAACTAGTGCTAGACACCTTCGTTGGATGCGCAACTGAATTGGAAAAATAAAACAAGTCCCATAGGACCTATAGCGTTGTCCGGATCCGAAATGACCAATGAGAGTTCTCCAACATCCCATCACCAAACCCCGTCCAGGGAGTGCACAAGGCTATTTAACATGGAATCAAGACGATATGCCTCAGTCGCTCATCATAATGGACTCCGTGAAGCACTTGATTTTATCATAGCCAGCAACAATGACCAGCCTCAACAGCCTCAACAGCGCCACCGAATACACGATAGGATGGATTTGCGCACTCCCTCTCGAGCGCGCGCCGGCCGAAGAAATGCTCGAGGAGAAACATGCAGATCCAAAGGGTTTTAAACAGCCCCGGACCGACAACAACGTGTATACCTTGGGCCGTATCGGTGGCCATAATGTAGTCATCGCATCCCTTCCAGATGGCGAATACGGAACGACACCCGCAACAGGCGTCGCAATGTCGATGTTGTCAACCTTTCCGGAAATACGATTCGGGCTCATGGTCGGTATTGGAGCTGCCATCCCTCGAGACGGCAGGGATATCCGGCTCGGGGACGTTGCAGTCAGTCGTCCCGATGGAAAAAGTGGCGGCGTTGTCCAGTATGATCTAGGCAAAGCTCTTAGCGACGGAGAGTTTGTAAGGAAAGGGTCCCTCAATACCCCTCCCATAGCGCTCCGTATGGCGGTTGCGAAGATCCAAACGGAACACAAAAAACGGGATTCGAAAATTCCTACGTACCTATCTGAGATGTTGAAACGATTGCCGGCGATGGGTGAGGCTCGGGATGGTGCAGCGGCCTACGTACACCAGGGAGCAAAGAACGATCGCCTATTTGAGGTTGAATACGATCATGCCGGCGGGAACAACTGCAACAAATGTGATCCAGCCAAGCTTATCAAACGTGGTCCCCGTCAGCCGGAAAAGCTGAGCATCCATTACGGAGTGATCGCATCAGGAAACACGTTGGTCAAGAATGCTAGAGCCAGGGAGAAATTGGTTAAACACAGTGAGGAAGATTGCATCTGCTTTGAGATGGAGGCAGCCGGGCTGATGAATCAATTCCCCTGCCTGGTGATCCGCGGACTGTGCGACTACGCCGACTCGCATAAGAATGATCAATGGCAGCCTTATGCCGCTGCCACTGCTGCCGCATACGCAAGGGAACTGCTTCACTATCTTCCGGTACAGGATGTTGGAAAAGTTCCCACAGCGAACGAAACCTTGAATCGAGGTATGTAGAGCCCAACGATTATTTTATTTCGTTCGCTGACGTGCTAGATCCAAACACGAGCTCGAATCCTCCTAGAGCCAGCAATCCTACTCCGGAATCTAGAACAGGTCCTCCGTCCGGGGGAGACGGGAGTAACAACCCTCCGACCGGATCTGGAAGCAGTAATCCGTCAACCGTCCCTGGAACTAACAGGCCGCCCGACGGACGCGGTGAGGCTGGGTCTCAGACAAACGACAGCGGTGTCATGCGCACCGATGCGATATACGATGGAAGATGGCAACACCAGTGGAGGCTGATCTGGGCCGGGCAACACATACAAGAGATCAACCCCAGCTTTGCATCCACGCAACAGATCTCTGAGATCCACCTGGCCATATTCACGCATACCACTTGGGCCTCATGCATAGTTGAGGTCGACATTTTCCACGCTGCCCGGCCGGTACAAGGTATTCCCATGCCCCCAACAACCATATGTACCGAGGCTAGCGGTGAATCAGAGAAAATCGCCCGCCCATTTTACCAGCAAGCCAGCACCGAAACCATCACTGCTGGCAAGCCGCTTGGAGGTGGTAGTCGGGCTTGGAATCGCGGCGCCTTCTTCGTCCCGCCTGTGGTGAACTCTGGCGAATTCAAGTTCCTTGGGCGACGTGTGATGGGTTGCCAGGGGAAGAGTGAGGAAGGGGGATTGAATTTGATGCCGCTCAATGCCTCTGACTACCGCTGGAGGCTGAAGGATCTGAATCTCGCTATGGGGCCAGGACATCGTATTTATGCTGTGATTCGGGCTTACAGCATATGGGATGAGTTTACCTTCAGGGCCTTGATGAATATTTCAATGTACCCGTAGACAAAACTGACTCGTGGCTTTTTTCCATGTTGACATGGGCCTACAAAAAAAAGAAGAGGAAGAAGAAGAGAAGGAAGAAGAGGAAGAAGAGGAAGAAGGATGAGCGAGGTCTTAACAGCATTCGTCACGTGACCTTCATCTGTTAAAAATAGCTGTTAATAAAACCACCCCCTGAGCCCTATTAAATTATTCCATGCTTCGGAAGCCCTCCCATGCCTGTAACCACTAACTAGTCTCGGGCAGCATGAATTTCTCGCCTCCTCTTCGTCGAGCTCTGCTTTCCATGCAACCACAAGTACTACCCACTCCATCCATCGACGACAACCTCTATTCACCCACAAAACCACCTCTAACTTAGTACTAAACAGCAACTTCTCCCACAGCCTAAAAACAATGGCAGGGCGGATGCCAGTTTTCAATATACTTGTCGTTTCGGCCCTTGGAGTGACAATTCCTCAAAACGACATCGTTTACTATGTATTAACACAACGTCTTTCATACCCCCCTCCCCTTTTTTTAGAACGAAAAGGATGCAGCATAAAATATAGGGAGAGATGACAGATGCCCATATTCCACCCTCTTCTTATACGATCATCTACTCAATCTTGGTTCAATCTGCCTTTCTAACCCACATCTATATACATATCTAGCTCGCTTACGGCCTTTTCATCGAACATTACGACCCCACCGAAGAGCCGACCACCCGCATACTGCGCGTTGCCAATGACACCCAGGTTGCACTTGAAGTATCGAAACAAACACAATTCCAGCTCGGCGAGGATGGTTGGTACACTTCCACCAAGCGACATGAGATTTGTCGAGCGGCCGAGGGCATCATCTTCGTCTACGATCTCTGTCATCCACACAGCCCCGAGAACGTAAGGAGACTGTATGATCTGGTGATGGAGGAGCGGGAGGAATGGCAGTTTGCCAACGGCAAGACTCACCGTGGTCTCCTGATGGGGGGTAGATGGGCTGACGAGGAGCGGCTTCTGACGAGTGGGCTGGCCACGAAGAGGCCTGTTCCAATTGGGATTGTGGCGTTGGGGGCTGAACGGGACCCTGTGGATATTGCTGTCAGTGTGGAGGAGAGGGAGAGGCTGGCGAGGGGGTTAGGAGGGTTTACCGTGGATTGTTCGGCGGAGGATGGAAGCGGATTAGAGGAGGTGTTTATGGGGGTGGTAGAAGGGGTGATGGAACAACGAGAGCAGCGAAGACGGTTGATGGAAGAAAGACACTCTTTGCTGTTTTGACGCTTTCTCATATGAGGCATTAGTGGGTGGTGTTCCGATACTTTCTTTTCCAGAGAAGCTATGCAGTCCAGATCTCATATGGCTAAATTTCGCAGGCCCCTGGCTTTCCCAAAGACATTTGCTCCGTCAAAGCCTCATCGATCAATCCCGTCAAATACTGTATGCTGTGTGTACAAGAGATGGTCCTGCGATCTTCCGTGCTGTCTTTGGTTGAGGAAAATAACGACGGCATGGTTGGTTAGATGCTCCAGTTGACCGAATCTATTAAATATAAAAATCCCCACTGGAAAATTACAGCTTTGACGGGAATATAACTCTCTGGAGGTATCACAGTAGATTCCTCGATAGAATCAACACGTCAGAAATTAAAGTGGAGAATTTAACTACCTGGCCCGGATCAACTAACTAGTTCAGTGCATATCCAAAGCATATTTATCGGGGACTTGATAGATGTGGAGATTTTTGGTTTGGTTTCCGTCGGCCCACAGTATGGAGTTTGAAGCAGTTATTATTTTATGCCTTTGGGCCTGTTTGACCGCATGCATTTGCTGCATACGTGAGCTGTCTCGTTTAAGGACACTCCCAAGGGGCTGTCATTCAGGGGCTGGAGGTTAATAAATCCCCCATCATCGAGCCAGTCTCGCAACCCTCCTCCATCCTGCTAATCATGACCATCCCACATCACGTTCTAATAGCCACATTAGTTCTCGGCTGCGGAAACTCAAGCATCCATGTCAGCTGCAAGAATTTCAGTTTTTAGTCGGTTCTTGCTTCTTCCTGTCGTTCTTTGAAGCGAGCTTCCTTCCGCTATTTAATGGAATTACGAGCTGGCGGTCGTACCCCCTCTAACCGGTCGTTGATGGTTGTAATGTGGTATTCAACAAATAGGGAGATGATGGATATGCTCTCTGCGTTTCTATATTTCAGGCCATATTCCTCCAAAGGCATCGAGGCCATGATAGATACTAATTAGTTTCAAATCTCTGCTTTCTCGCCATTGTTTATCTCCATGTCAGGATATAAGGGAAATAGCCTAGCTGTCATGTAGCTCTGGTCCGCAGGTCTCATCACTATCGTCAATAACACACCAATCTCCGAAACTCGACTCCTCACGGAGTACGAAAGGTAGCAGGCCGTTGGACATCCGCCCGATATCATCTGTCGGTAACAGGTATCGTCGGAACACTGATGCTCTTCAGCTTTTTGTTTCTCAATCGAATATGCCTTCTGGTGATGCACAGATGTTTATCCCCCCGCTTAGTTGTTCGGGCGCCACACAGGGCGAGCTTGAAGCCTGCAGTCCTAGACGCATGGTGTTGTAGGTGGTTGATAGCGGGGAAGCACAACGGGAGCCACTATTTGTGGCGTACGAGTAGTTAGTTACGAGTTCGCCGGAAACCCGCTCATGATTGCGTGGATGGTGCGTGATACATGTGGCACCGCGAAGTAATCGGCAACAATGGCGCTTTTCTGCCATTCTTTTAAAGAGAGGAAAGAAGAGAGCGTGGAATGGGGACAGTGATGTGACTCCCAGGACTAAACAGACCGGCAGAAGGATCAGTTGAGCAGTTATATTTACCGAGGTGGTGTGGGCGAGGGGCAGCTCTTGGGCATTGATGTAGGTAGGACATGGAGATATTGGGCTTGCGCGAGTATCCAGAAGCAATGAGGAAGCTAGAGGAACTGGCATGTAATCAAAATAAGTCATGGTAAACAGATAGCTAAAAAGGTGCGACACAGAGCTAGCCGTCTGCACTGCAAGCCACCCTGGCAATGCATTCAGGCAAACGACGACTGGCATTCATCGTAGGACTGGACATAAATTGAGATCCAGCATCGCATTCCACCAGCCTGCATCCTACTGCATTTCTTCTTCGTGAAGAATAACTGAGGCGGCACCGGTTAAAATGCTATATAACTCCTCAAATAACTGTGGTGGGGGTGGGAGGATGACTGGAAAAAGAAAAATGAATTAGGGTTAGGGCTCTGCGAATCGCCTGAGAGCCGCAAGCCAACCTCAAGAAACCAGGTTACAGTTCAACTGACCATCAGAATTGGTCAGCTGACCATGCTAGGCAAGGTCAGTCAACTAACCATTTTTAGTGTAAATTAAATGGTCAGCTCATCTTTTTTTTTCTCACCTTCAAACATTTCATGACCCAGAAAAATTTCAACTAAAATGAAGAACCCTGATAGAGCTATTTCTATAGATATAGTAAATCAACTAGAGTTTAATGTTGAGTAGCAAGCTCTACATGATGATCATACATAGCATGTTAAAGAAAATGAGGTATAGATTATTAGTCATCTACTGGTAATTAACTAGTTACTAACTAGTCAGCCTGCATATGATCTGATCATCCTGTTGAATGCAACTACTACTACTACTCTAGAAACCTAGTATATTTAACATGTAAATTATATTTCTGAATATCTAGAGATATTAGAGAATGAATATATATATATCATTCATATTAACTCTCTCAATCCTGAGGATATTCAGAAGCTATAAAATATAATAAGTGATACTAGTATTTTACTAATAGTCTATTAGTAGCTTACTAGTTATATACTGATCATCATAAATGTAATATGAAAAAACATGTATTTACTCAGGAAAAGAATTATATTCTCTATATTTTTAAATAGATGTTAAGTAATATTAGTATCATTACACTGAAATTCAGATCTATAAATATCTTGCCCTAGATCTTCAAAACTTCTATTATACTAGGATTAATGAGGATGTATGGAGAGTCTTATCAGAGCTCCAGTAAATAGTATAATCAGATAGAGTAGAGCCATCAATCTAGTCTACTATCAGATAGGTTATTATTACTCTGCAACTAGTAGGCTACTAATTAATGACTAGTAAATATCATAGCATAAAATAATAGTTTAATCTACCACAGAATAGTCATTATGCATGTAGTGATGAGGCACAGCCATCATGTAAATCTAACTAGTAATTATCCTTAAGGCCAGTAAGTAGTACACTAAGTAGTAGTTTACTGATAGCCTACTAGTAGACTACTAGTACCCTACTAGTCAGAGGCTAATTACTTTTAGGATGTTGCTGGCATTTACCATCTCTATATTTACTATATTAACTATATACTAGAAGATAGTAAGTATTTCTATACTATTCTCTCAGCAACATCACAAGCAGATTCAAGCTATTTAAGAAAGCTTATTCAGAATGAGTTAGATATTAAAGCTGAGCATTATAGTACCTTCTTCTCAAAAAGTAGTTAATAAGATTATTATAGTAAGTTTCTACTAGTGATCTACTAGTAGCTAACTAGTGACTAATCAGTGAATATAGCTATTAATTACCTTCAAGAATGAGGTAAATTAATACATTAAGAATATAATATCTAATATAACTTTCTTATCCTACTAAACATTTAGAATACATCATATATTATCTTGTGATCATAGAGAATACATAAATATATATCACTCTCATTAGTATAGATTTTAGATGATATCAAGCAGAATATCATCTATATGATCTATCAAATAAATGATTCAGATCTGATGACTAGTAGGTTATTAATACTTTATCACTTAATAACTAGTAGGTTATTAATACTTATATATCTAGTATACTTTCTAAAGTCACTCTAGGTCAAAGAACTATGTTAAAGATATGAGGCTAATATCTTTACCCAGATTCATGCAAGTCTAGTGAATATAAATAGTATTAATACTATTATATATAAGAAAAGACTATTTAACTTTCCTGAAGAATATAATTTTACTGAAGTAGTATACTAGTACCAGCTTGATCAGCAAGATGAAGATATAAGTACTAGTTATTAACTAATAAGCTACTAGTAGTATACTAATAAGTTACTAATAAAAGATTAATAAGCTAATGTTTATCCAGCTATATATTCAGCAGATTCATGTGGAGAATGGCAATTTTATAATTTTCTATATATTTAAAGAATAACTTAAAGTTCTAACTGTATTAAAATCATTTGAGATTGATATGTCATTCAAGCAGATCTATAAATAGTATATCAATGAGATTATATTTATTATAATACTACTAGAGTATAATAAAAGTAAGTTGAGACTACCTACATACTAGTTACCTATTAATAGCTAATTACTTTCTAACTAGTCTTTACTCTCCTCTATATCATTATTAATATGAAAACATCTTTAATGTATAAGTAACTCTTTACTTATACATTTATCTTAATTAAAGATATTATAGGGGTTGATGTTCACTTCTATCATATACATAAGAATAGAGTACAGGCAGTTATAATGAATATAAATATAAAGTAGATGTTAGATATATTTTTTACTAGTAACTCATCAGTATGTAATTATTAACTAATCAGTCAGAGCTTAGGTAAGTAGTGGATATTCTAAATTCTGAGCATTATGAGTAGTTATAGTACTTATGAAACATCATAATCTTCTACTATGTTTATATACTATAGGAAATTAATAAGATTATTAACACCAGTATAACTAATACTTCTCTTTGTGACTGAATAATGACTCTTCTTACCTGTTAAATCTAGAAAGAGTATATACATCTTTATGATCTGTTAATTTATAAGTTAATTAGTGGGTGACTAGTCACTTACTAGTAGCTCATTACCTCTCTACCAGTCTGCCACTAATTACTTCATAAGAAATAAGTCAAACTAATAAGTTGTTGATTGAGCACAACATAAAAAGTAACTAGTTATTATAGCTGATATTAATGTTAATTACTCTCTAATAGCTCCTGTAATTTATAAGGAGATGTAGAATCATATTAATGTAATTAAATAGACTTATAATAAATTCTTAATGTGAGGTTGATATGAATCTATTCTTAGGATCATCTTTTAATAAGTAATCAGTGAAGTATAATTAGTGTAGCACTGATGACTGACTACTCTGCTACTAGTAGGTAAATACTGAACTGACATAATATTAATCAGATGAAAGCTTGCAATGAATTTAGTCTTACTTATAATTAATAGATAGTTGCACTGAGTCAGAGGTACTTTAATAGTCTTTAAAAAGATATAATTATTAGACCCACTAGTAGCATACTGGTAGCTAATTAGTAGTAGATGAGTGAAAATATTAATATTAAGAGGATGATAATCAGATAATATTAGACTAATCAACTTTCTCTAAGAATATATAAAATTACTCTAACTTCTGATGAAGAAATCTCACCCCAGAGTGAGTTTTAACTAGTTAGAAACTAATAGATAATTAGTGCTAACTTTATAAATAGATCTCATCAGTTTAGCTAGCATAGTAGCCCTTAATATACTCTCATAATAGTATTACCAGATAGCTATAGATCTAGCCCAGCTAGAAGATAAGGTTTCAGTATAACTAACTAGTAGGTTACTAGCAGCTAACTAGTTATTATATTAGTGATGATGTCTTTCTCAGCTCTCCTATGAAGCCTCTATCTATTATAGTGCTAGGCACTCAACATGAGAGTAGCCTAGTATCAAGGTAAGTATAATGAGTTAAATAGAAATTACACTAATAGCTAACTAGTAGGATATTAGTACTTAAATCTCTATTACATTATTCTGAAGGACTACCTCTGTAAATTTCCAGAACATTCAGTAGTGAAAAAGGGAGATTGCCCTTAGAAATGAGGAAATCAGACTGAAAAGTAAGGAAATAAAGCTAAGATATGAGATAGCTAAAATTAAGTAAATAAAGATTAATAATTATTACATGCAGCTGGAGCTGCAGCAGCAAGAGCAACAGTTCATATTTTACTAGTAGTTTATTGATTAGCTGCTAGTAGACAACTAGTAAATAGTAAGTATTATACTAGATAATTATTTACTTATCTTCTAAGGCATTGTGCAATATAATCAGAAGTAATAAGAAATAAAAATAATTTAATTTATGAACTTACTACCAGTAATGTACTAATAAACTATTAATTAGATACTACCTCTCTCTATCTTCTTTCTTATCTTTATCATCTTTCTCATCTTTATCATCTTCCTCACTACTCTCCTTAATGACAATTGACTTACTATTAGTCATAGTAAAGAGAGTCTAATATACATATACCTCCAATTTATTACAACAAGCTAGGATGATGACTGGTTAGTAACTGATAATATATTAATAAGAATCTGATATTACTTGTCATTTCCAGTCTGAGTACATTTATTACATGGGATTGAAAGATTGTGCCCATGAATAATCCTTTTAATCTCAGTAATATTATGCTAAAAAGAGTTAGCTATTAATATATTACTAATAAGTTATTAATAGAGTATTACTCATACTTTTATCATTTTTCTATATTAATAGATCAAGTAATTCTTACTTAATCTTAACATTATTCTTTACTTTTCTCTTACTATTAGTTTCTTCTACCTTCTCACCACCATCTATCTCATCCACATCATTACTTATAGAATTATTGACTAGTACAGTACCAGTCATCTCCACATCCTTACTCTTATAAGCACTAATAATCTTTTTATAGAAAGCTTTGACTAGTCAGTGACTAGCAGACTACTACTCACTAAGTAGTGAACTTACTTAAAGTAGTATTCACATAATTATAACTTATTTTATCTTTATATTCTGTATTTTCAACATTTACATCTTCATGCTTACAGATATGCTTGTGGAGGTTATTTATAGTCATCTTAATCTATATATAACTAGTCAGCTACTGGTAAGAAACTAGTAGTAATATTTTATAATATTAGAACATACAGGCTAACAACAGAAGGCTTTATCAACATGTGGATTGATTGATGACTAGTGATGAGTCAGTATCCCACTGATGAGTAATTAATAGTTTAAATGATAGTTAAGAGAGTAGTATTAAACCTTCTTTTTTCATTCTGGTAGAGGCAACTCCTTCTTACTAATAGTAAGATAGTGCTAATATACTAACTAGTGGGTAATTAGTATAGCATTAATAGCTAACTGATTACAGACTAATAATACATATATATCTTATAAGTTGATCTATTATAATTAAATTAAAGTTATATAGAAAAAAGAATTAAAAGAAATAGAAAACTTAAGAGGTTAAAATAATCATTTTAATTAATGTTTTTTTAAGTGAGATCATATAACTAGTAAGTCATTAAGAAGGATTAGATAATAATCAGTATAGTACTAGCCAAGCATGAAATGAGCTAAGTAGTCTACTACTAGTAGCTAACTAGTAGGCTACTAGTTGATCTAGTCATATTATATCTAAGCTCTTAAAATATATTGTATGATGAGAACTAACTGTTATTACCTAGGTTTGATAGTCTAGTAGTTAATTAGCATTCCCTGCTTTATATCATTAATTTTGAGAGAAGTTAAAATCAATGATTCAAAGCTGAAAATGCTAATGAAGCTCTAGGTTCAAATCTAGTAATAATCTTTTTTTTTTTTTTTTTTTTTTAATTAAGGATTTTCTGTGGTAGTATCATACAGACTCTACTGATAGTTTACTAGTAGAGCACTACTTAATAATCAGTAGTCTACTAATATTATCCCTTTTAAAATTGAAATATTATAAACTCTTCTCAGCTTATATTTAAATATTATAATAAAAAGACTTTATTTTTCCTTCTAAATTATATTAATTCTATTTTTCTATTATAAAAATTTTCTGAAGGTAATTAACCTTTATATATATATATAGAATGAATTAACCTATATATATATATATAATTAAACTATTCAATATTAATCTTATATATAGATATTTATTATAAATTAGCTTCATTATATTTAAAAGAATCAATACTAAATATACTTCTTAGAATGAACTGAGTTTTAACCTATATAATTACTAGTAGTTTATTAGTTAGCTACTAGTTAATTAGTAGTTACCTATTAGTTAATTTATCTTGACAAAATTTTCAACTTCAATCAATCTATAACTAGTAGCCTACTAGTAACATACTGACTATATATTATATTAAAAGTAAAACTAAAAACTACTTATTATTATTAAAGAAAACAAAACACCCCCCATCAGTATTCTATTGATAATAAACTAGTCACTAAAACTCTACTCTGAAAAAAAACAACCAGTATATAATTAGTAGCTAACTAGTTACTAACTACTCTCCTTCCTCCTTCTCTTTCTCCTTCTTTTTTTTCTCCTTTTCTTTTTCCTCCTCCTCTTTCTCTTCCTCCTTCTCCCCCTCATCATCATTCTCCACAACTAGTTGAGCACTAGTCAAAATGATAACATAAAAGAGTAAGTAATAAGAATATTAATTAATATTTTTATAGTAATCTATTTAATACTAGTCAATCATTAATTACTCATTAATTAGTAGATATTACTTACTATTACTAGTTATTTTATAGATTAAGTAGGAAATAAAAAGATTATACTTATGTATAAACTTCTTAACCTTATTTATATTATATTATATAAATTAGCATACTAGTAGTTAATTAGTCAGCTATTAATAGAGAATTACTTACTATTTTTCTATTCTTTTATATAAGTATGTTCACATGAGTATTCATCAACCTAGCTGAAGTATATAACCTCTAAGAGGTCATCTTAGTAACTCTATTATTATGTCTCTTTATAATCTCAGTATAAAACTCTACTATTAGTTAGTAATTAATAGCTTACTAGTAATATACTAATTATACTTAGCACTTAATTAACTCTAGTTGTTGTAATCTCATTCTTTTTCCTCTCATCTTTAATAAGAGTCTCATCATGAGTGGTAATATGTTTTTAAAGGTTATTAATAATAGAGAAGGGAGACTGACTAGTTAATTATTAATCTATTATTAGTTAATATAGAGAAGGTTAACTTACTATATATATATACTCAGAAAATTAATAAAAAACCTCTCTAATATGAATAGTGATCTCATACTAGTAGCTCACTAATTAGCTACTAATTCCCTACTAGTAGTAATCATGCAAAGTGAGTTCAAAATGAATTTATCTGAGAATCCTACTCAGAAAGATTCAGCTCTGTCTTCTCTAAAAAGATGTAGCAGCAATAGGTACTCTATATATTATTAGTTTTACCACTAGTTGATAATCAGTCAGTAACTAGTTGCCTACTAGTTAACTCATATGGTTCTTCAGTATATAGGTCATCTTAGACCACAGGGGGGGGGGGGGGGGGGAGGGGGGGCTAGATCACATGATAGATGAGGCTGCAAGGTGAAAAAATGAAAGACAGAGGAGGGGTAGAGCAATTAGTATAAGAATGTTGTAATGAAGAAGAAGCAGTGAGAGGTGAACTGACCATTTGACTAGTGCAGCACTAGGCCTTGCTTAGCTTGGTCAGCTGACCTCACCTAGTGTGGTCAGCCAACTGATTCTGATGGTCAGGTGAACTGTATGCTCTCAAGAAACCAACTTGTGCCGCCAGTCAAGTTTCAACGCTCGCGGTGGCTGCAGCGAGGTGGGGAGACAAGAGCCATGACTCGAAAGTAATTGGTAATTTCAAGCAGACTGCGCAGGGCCCCCTTTGCACTACAGCTGCAGCCAAGGCGTTTCTGCGACGCGGCGCAGAGGGGCGCGCATGGCATCGTGGGGAACACTGCTGCTTAAATTTTAATTGATGCGCCGAGCAGGCTTAATTGTTCGCTCCGGGTAGTGTGATCGGCTCGGCGGCATTGTGTGCCTCTGCTGTGGTGAACTAGCAGAGGATTTCCGGTGTGTGGTGGGTTCCGTCATCGGAAGTGTGATGTCAGAGCTATTATCCCGAGCTTTCGCCAACGCCACCGAAGTCAGAGCTAAGGGGGGTTGGGGGTGGAACTACAGGGATGGTGAGAAGTGCAATGAGGATATAGGCCAGCAATGATGCCTTGGAAGATATCGCAGAATTGAGGCCTCCTATCAGCCAATTTCTTCAGCTATCTCGATCACACCTTCGCGCTGTCGCGTGCGACACAGATAAAAAAGGACCCTGGGAAAATCCTACGTCATTGCGCCCAAGCTCGGTCTACCGTATCTTTTTTATTTTTTTTTTGTTTTTTTTTGTTTTTATATTGGCACGTTTCCATCCTCGAGCTTCCGCTCCGTTCCCGGCCGTGACTAATTTCGATTTCGATCGCAACCCACACCCACCCATAGAAAAGCGTTGCAGTGGCCTTGCACTTAATAAAAATGACCAATTTGAATCTAGAAATATTAACCCAAACTCCCGTAGCTGATAGATAGCAGAGATAAGAATCCTCGTCCTTTTCGTGCCCCTTCTCGTGTCCGACGATAATCAAGGGGCAATAGTCGACGGAAAGGCAATGGAAAAATGGTCCCAAGGACGGAAGACGGGCAGGTTTGCCTTTCGTTTGATTTCCGGCGTGTCTTTTTAATTATCGCCGTCTTCCCTCTTTTCCCGTCTTCTTCTTCCTTCTCTCTCCATCTTTCATCTCAAATATCCTGCGTGGCCGGTTTAGTTTCTGCGACTTTTCCACCGCTGTTGATCACCTACGTCACAGCCCTATTGCTTTCCATACTTTATACAAACCACTTTGCCTACACCACCAGAAACACACGGATTTGATATTCGTCGTGTCTCGAAAGATCAATTGATATAACTAACAGTCGGCCTGCAATTATCGCAACCTATCGTCAAAATGTCGAACCTCCCTCTTGAACCCGAATTCGAGCAGGCTTACAGAGGTGCGTTAAAATTCGCCCCCCCTCCCAAGTATTTGTCTACAAGCAGGTTTTTGCCCGGAATGAGCACACTGCAAAACCCGGAGGACCGGACAGAGAAAAAAAAGGATTGGCTACTCCCGATGCCCACGTCCAGTTCGGCATTCGGTGCATAGCGATATGCGGGGGCAAAAACCAGCAGTGCTCGCAGGAAAATGGACCCCATAAACTAACCAATGTCTCACTATCTACAGAGCTGGCCTCTACCCTCGAGAACTCCACTCTCTTTAATCAGCATCCAGAGTACCGCAGAGCTCTGGCCGTCGCCTCCGTTCCCGAGCGTACCATTCAGTTCCGCGTCACCTGGGAAAATGACAGGGGAGAGGTATGTTGCCTGCAAAAAAAGAGCCCAATAATGGTTTATCTCCGATGCATAGAGGTATTCTGACAGATTTTCAATGAGTAGCTTGAATGCAACCGGGGCTACAGAGTCCAATTCAACTCCGCCCTCGGCCCCTTTAAGGGAGGCCTGCGTTTCCACCCTACCGTCAACATGTCTATTCTGAAATTCTTGGGCTTCGAGCAGATTTTCAAGAACGCCTTGACTGGCTGTAAGTGTTTCAATCGCCCCAATTCAACTCTCTAAAAAGAATTAGGGGGGAAATATTACATCCAGAATAGTTTGACTGACCTTCTTTCTCCCGGAATAGTGAACATGGGCGGTGGAAAAGGCGGTGCCGACTTCGACCCCAAGGGCAAATCTGACAACGAGATCCGCAAATTTTGCACGGCCTTTATGAGAGAGCTGAGCAAGCATATCGGTGCCGACATCGACGTTCCCGCCGGCGATATTGGTGTCTCTGGCCGCGAGATTGGATTCATGTTCGGCGCCTACAAGAGACAGCGTCACCTGTGGGAGGGTGTCTTGACCGGCAAGGGCCTCAGCTGGGGTGGAAGCCACATCCGTCCTGAGGCTACTGGCTACGGCCTTGTTTACGTATGTTCCATTGGCCCTTATAAGGATGCCGAACAGGCTCTGGCAGACAATAGTCCTGAGAAGTATAAAGCTAACCACCCCCAATTTTTAAACAGTACGTCCAACACATGATCGCCTACGCAACGGGCGGCAAGGAATCCTTCGCCGGCAAGCGCGTCGCCATCTCCGGCTCCGGCAACGTCGCCCAATACGCCGCGCTCAAGGTGATCGAATACGGCGGCACCGTCTGCTCCCTCTCCGACAGCAAGGGCTCGCTCGTCATCCGCGACGAGAAGGACACCATCACGCCCGAGGAGATCTATCTCATCCAGCAGATCAAGGTCGAGCGCAAGCAGCTCGCCTCCCTCGCCACCACCGACGCCTTCCGCGAGCGCTGCAAGTACATCGAGGGCGAGCGGCCCTGGACGCACGTGGGCAAGGTCGACGTCGTCCTCCCCTGCGCTACGCAGAACGAGGTCTCCGACCCCGAGGCCGAGGCACTCATCGAGGCTGGCGCCCGATATATCGCCGAGGGATCTAACATGGGCTGCACGCTTGCTGCCATTGAGCGCTTCGAGGCCAGCCGGAGCTTCCATGGGACTGGCAAGTCGGTCTGGTACGGACCTGGCAAGGCTGCTAATGCGGGTGGTGTCGCCGTGTCTGGATTGGAGATGGCGCAGAATGCCCAGCGGCTGACGTGGACTGCGGAGGAGGTGGACTGTAAACTGAAGCAGATCATGAAGGAGTGCTTCGAGACTGGTGTTGAGACCGCGAAGAAGTATTCCCACCCTGATCAGGCTGGGCTGCCTTCGCTGGTGACTGGTAGCAACATTGCTGGCTTTATGAAGGTCGCCGCCGCTATGAAGGATCAGGGTGATTGGTGGTGAGGTAGGGTCTTCTGATGTTTTTTTTTTACCCTTCCTTTGCTTCCTTCATGCTGATTCGATTGATGATTGTTTCGCTCGTTCGGCGTTTCGTGTCTTTCACGGGTTATCTTTTTGTTGCCCTTTCTGGCTGGCTTGTCTTGTTCGGTTTTTGGTGCTGTTTTTGTTTGGCGATTTTCGTGCTTTTTTTTTTCTTTCTCTTTCATGTAGATAGGTTTTGGTTCGCTGTCATGATTGTGGTTTCTATTTAAGCGAAATGAATGAAACGTTAGATTATGAAATCATTCTTGGCCAGCAGTAATGCTGATATGGAGTGCTACTATACATGTATTCCCCCGCGCAAGTTTGACCGTGGTCGCGATGCCTTGTATTCCATCAAACGAGTAGAGTTTGTATATACAATCATGATCAGGAATATCAAGATAATATGTCTACTCTTTCTCGGAGCCATATGTTCAAATGTTATATTTCACGCAGTATATACAAATATTTGCATTTGCCCTCTTATTGTAGGGGTTTCCAGAGGGGAATGGGGCAGGGTTCTGGGGTGAAGCAAACTAACAATTAAAACCTAGCCATTAAACATCAGCATCATTCAAGATACCAGTCAAGGGATTTGATGTGCTATACACAGATCCCTAAAAACGTAACCAACCTTTGACGACATCTACTCCGCATCAAGAGGGTCCCAATCTATTGTCATGATACACATATTAGCTCTCTGCAGCCACCGGGCCAACGGACAAAGGTGAACACAGATGAAAAATGGGGAATACGATAGAAAACTTACCGATAACTAAGTACTCATCCAACCCATCCATAACCTTCATATCATCCTCGCCAATCTCAAAGCCCTCAACTCCTGAATTCTCAATAATCCTTGACTTTGTCACACTTTTCGGCAATGGCACATAGCCATGCTGCAAACTCCACCGCACGAGCAATTGCGCCGGCGTGCAGCTGTATTTCTTTGACAGAGATATGATTGTAGGGTCCTTCAGCTTGTAACCCCGCGTCAGGGGGCAGTAGGCCTCAACTACAATACCATTCTCCTGGCAAAAGGAAGCCACCTCGGCACGGGTATTGAACGGGTGGATCTCCAGTTGATTGACAGTCGGGAATGCGCGAGGATTGGACTCTAGAATCTCTTTCAGATGGTTGATGTTATAGTTGCTCACGCCCCCGGCGCGGATTTCTTTATCAGCAATGGCATCTTCAATTGCGCGCCAGGATTCCAGACGCCGGCCTTTTCCGCCGTAGGGGGCGTGGATGAGAAATAGGTCGATGTATCCGAGACCACACAAGCGGATAGATTCTTTGATTGCGGCCCTGGTGGCCTCGTAGCCGCTGTTCGACATCAGCTTGGTCGTGTAGAAAATGTCCTCGCGGGTCAGAGAATTAGGTTGACCCTTCTGATTGGAAAGGTAGGTGAGTATAGCCTGGCCGGTCTGGGCTTCGTTGCCGTACATTTGGGCACTGTCGAATCTAGAGGTTTTGTGGCAAAACCGAAGAACCCAAGGCAAGTTGGGCCCTCAGTTAGCTCACATTGTTAGTATCGGGGCCTTCGTATGGAGAGAGGTGCCACACAGATAAGACTTGACATGAGGCCTCCAGTCGCGGATAAAGAACGATCACAAGGGATCACGGAAGACCAACCCCTTGTATCCAGCCTAATTGTATACGATACAGTGAGCTGAATGTCTAAATAATCGCCACCGAAGCTGAAAAGGAACAGTCGTTTTCAAGCTGGGGAAAAGCATACCTCCAGCGCCCATCTGACTGCATTAACCGTATCAGTAGCTCTCATCTGGTACACCCCAAGCTGGATTTGGGGCATGAGGACCCCATTGGCAAGCTACATATCGGTTGAGCCAAGTGTTGCGTCAGTTAATGCATAACGACTGGTCTCATAGACGAGGGAAGACAAGAAATAGCCAACAAGACAGGCATGATCAATTATTACCTTGACCTTGGTCAATAAATTGAAAGTATTCTTCGTCGAAGCCATCTTCGCCACTAGCTTTTCAGAATGTTATGTATGACCTTGTTGGACAGAGGACAGCTTGATGCAACGCGCTCTATTCGATCTTGCTTGGTGCCTCGGGAACGAAGGCTTTCCTCCAGAGACGCCTGTAAAAAAAGGACCAGCTAAAGCAGGAAATAAAAAGTCAGCTTTCAAACCAAACCAGTTGCCACCTCCTTTTCCCTTTTCAACTGGGAAGATGCGGAAATCTGGGGGAGAAGCTGACGAGCATGAGGTGGGGAGGCGGGGAGACCAGGCCGATCAACTTGGCGCAGTTTGAACCTTGTCGCAGTCACAGAATGATGGGCAGCAAATCTCCCCTTCATAGAGGATACCAATGTTTCTAGAGAGACCAAACCGTCAAAGGGGCACGATATATGGTCCGCCACTCACCGGATCTCCTCAATACTCTCTGCAGCAAAGTGGCAAGAACGCAACAAAACGAAGAGACTCGGATGTAGAAGCTCAACCCGGGTTTGGCACACACGTGTGTGTATGTTTTGTCCTCCTTGTATCGCTGAAGCCAACCTTGCTGGTATGTACTCCGTACTATGCAATGATTTCCCAGAATAGAACAGTGATTCTGGGATAAATACAGATAGTATCTCCTCCACAGCAAATGGCTTTAGCTGCGTTGTCTCCTCTGTTCGGCTAAACTGATGATCCAGCACCAGCCACACGCACTATTGGAAAACTCGCGCCTGAGCCACACTGTGGCGTCGGAGTTTTTTCCTTGAAGCTGCACCTCTCATTGGTTGATCTCGGGGTCTCCGAACCTCCATCCACTCGGGGTATGATTGTTGATGATGATGACGCTGCAAGTAGAGAACGAAGCGCAAGTTATGGCCCCCATTTTTGTCAAGTTTCGCGCCGAAGACCCAGGATGTGGCGAAATATATCCCTTTTTCCTCCTCTTCTCCGTGAAGCTCAGCTTCGAATCAAGCCATCAGTGCATTTTCATATGCATGTCTTGGTGGTTTATCATCAACATTGTATTTTGCCACTGCTCAACGAAAAGGCTCAAGCACGTTTGAGATGTATGCCCATTGCCCGCAGCCTGCACTAACCCAAATACAAACCTTGAAATTGAGATAATACGGTCCTGTCGGGCCGCCACGATAATCCTCCCCCCCGGCATATCCCCGTGCTGAGATCGGATCGATCGAGATACAGGTACGTATCCTTGCTGGTGGGGATATTTAGCTCTGATTTGAGAAAAGCCGTTCATGGTATCTCCTCACAGAACCTCGGGAAATCCTGCATCAGCATCAGACCCTATGCCATGCATGCTTGTCCCACCATAAACGCTGGAGGCTTTCTGGTCTAAATTTGGGTTCCGGTCCAATTCTGATGCACATGGCAAGCGGGTCAGTCAGTCCCACACGCAACAAAACCAGCCTTAGGCCATCCGGTTGTTTTGCCACTATCATAACTGCGTGTGTCTGAGGCTGGCAGCCCATGTAGAGCTCGTCTGGTGGCTAGTGTGATTTGCGCACCGCCACACAGTAGTTAGCGCGTCCGAGGATCAACGTGCGCGGCTGCGCCTCAAGTCATGGGCAAGCTCTTGGCAAGGAGCGTCCATTCAAAATTTGGAGCCAGTTTTACCTCGATCTCGGGCAATAATGCTAGTATTATCGTGCACGGAGCGTTACATTAGTACCTAACGGTCTGTCGACCCCGGGCCCAACCCAAATTTCAGCGAGTATGCGCATGCTGGAATGGGCTGTGATGAAAAATCAATAGTTCATGCGATTGGGCGGATTTCACATTCCGCCTTCGCTGGCCGATTACCTGACGGGCCGCAGCATTGACCAACCGTACTGAAAACTTGTCTCCATGAGCTGCCTTTGGTCACCAAGATAAGAATGTTCATACATCCTCAGTCATGTAAACCACGGCCCAGGCCATCGGAAATTTCTAGCACGATGACGAAACCAGAGGTCCAGAGGTCAGCACCGCCCTCGAGTTAGAATGAGGAATTGTAATGTGACATACCGAGAACAACCGGATGCGATAGAGCGTATGTCCGGAATGACAGCTAACGATGATTTGCGTCATTCTAAAGCTCCGTGCGCAGCGCGGAATTCGCTAGCCTGGAAGTAAGTCAGTGGTATTTTTACTAGTTATGTTTTCAGTTTCCCCGCGGTAAGCAGCTTTTTATCATCCGCGTGTAATAAACACACACCGATGGCACAGCAAAGACATGTTGAAGGCTTGAATGGAGAAAAGATTTATTAGCTGCGATATCCATATGGGGCTAGCATTGCCGCTCTGAAGAGACTGTTCGAGGCTGAGCGAATCCTGACTTGCATACGGATACTCAACGAACGGGTTGGAACTTGGCAGGGTTAACACATATTGCGTATGTCACGTTATGTGTGCTGAATGATGAAATCAGGGCTTCGATAAACAGCAGATCTTGAAGATCAGTTGACAATTTAGCCGCCCATAATTCAAACTCGACCCAAATCTTGATAGGCGGGGTATCGAGGAAATACTGACGTCCCTGCATATAAAAAAGCAAGTTTGGAAATTTGGATACCCAACTCGTAAGTGAAGAGCAGACATGGTTTAATAAAGTGCCAAGCTGCAGGTGTTTGCATAGCTCAGAGACTGTCTGAAGTCGGGTTGGTGCCGGCGCGGAGATATTGTTATGCAGGAATTGGCTTCTGCGGCGTCCGTCGCTTGCATACTAGTAGGAGACAGTAGCAAGAGGTTGATGACATCGAAGGAACAAACCAGAATCCGCGCCAACTTTGCGAGCTCCTTCCTCTCACCTCAGGGATCAGGCTCGATGCTCTCTGTTCTCCAGCATATTGTGCTGGGTCTGGTCGCGGGAAAGTCAAGAGTTCCCGAGGCGGGGTTGCATGATTGCCAGCAGAGACCTCAGTGGATCTGCAGGCGTTCCATACAAGTGCAGTACCAGCGATGAAGTATTTTGAAGCCGCGATCCGTCCAGGAACCAAATGAGAATTCAAGGTAATCACTAGAGGGGCGATGGACAAGAAATCATGATTAATGTCGCAGTCGACCAACGAAATAGCAGCAACCACTAGTACTGAACTCACTATCAAGAAATACATGCACTAGCGACCAGATCTATTGATCGTAGTCAGGTCAAGGATACCCACCCATTTGCTCCAGGCTCGTTGGCCAGTTGGCGTGTAGCTTCAGGGGCAGGCGAGGGCTAAATTCGGGGCTACCAATGTCATGCAGACATCCCTGTGACCACGATGGCCGAACACGAACGAGGATACAAGGGCGGGAACTGCCCCCAAACTGCATAGACAAGACAGCCCCGGGGGCGAAGTTGAGCAACACGCTGAAGAATGAGAAGCAGCAAAAGCAACAGATGCATTGTTGACGGCGGGAGAGGAGAAAGAAACATACTGCCCTGTATTGCAGTATTGGCGTTTCAATACGCGCCCCACTATTTGCCCAATTGGGATTCCCGATTAGGAATGGCGGCAAGCTTGCCTCGACCGCATCCCAAGAGCCCCAACCTCGCTTTCCACGACATCCAATCGTTGCCGGCCACCGGTGCAAGCTCAGCTTCTCACCTCATCCGCCGACGGAGCAGACGGTCTGAGAGGGGAGAAAAAGCAATTATGCCAATGGCGGAATGCTGGGAGACAGCCTCCAGGTACTTGTTCCCTCATCCAGAGGCGGATTATTGCCTGTTTGCTAAGCCTATTTGCCAGGGCTGCCAGATTAAAGGTGATCAAAGGAGACTATCGGCTTGCTGCATGACGTGTTCCATTCGTTGATTTTGCTGTCCAATTATCCTTCAACGGCATGAAGAAACAGGCAGGTGATTCGAATTGTGAACCAAAAGGGTCCCAAAAAGTGCTCTCGACAGGGCCAGGACAGGGCAGGAACTGGTCGAAAGTTACATGGCTCGCCTCTCCTCGCAGAAATCGATGGCGGTTTTTGAGTTCCACGAAGAATCGATGGCCCGTGGAGCCACCCCGCAGCAGGCGCCGGGCGGCGGGCGGTGGAAGCTGGGATGTAATAGCGACGATCGCTGAATCCAACTCAAAATGCGCAAGCTCTCAAATCGACCAGAAGAGTGTGTTCATGACTGATTAGGTACAGATAATGAAGCCGGTCATAATGATGGCAATTTTCATGTATTCATGTACCTAGCTACCAAAGTAACAAACCCATGGTTCGTGGTTGGATCAAACCAGTCTCAAGCGCGTACCAGGCTTCTGACCCCGGTCGCTCTTCAGACCATCAGTTCGACCCCTCCCGTCGTACAGAGACACAGAGTCATGGTTACTCCAAGGCACGCCGAAAACAGGCCCATGAGCGACCCTAGCTTCTGCTCTTGTACATGTACACACTCCGTACATGCGAAATAAACGGTAGGACCCCCATTGACGCTTTCGCCCCTCGGAATGAACGAGGTGTCAACTGCAGAAAAGCAGAAGGGAAAAAAAGAAAGCCCACAGCAAACAACCAGGAACGAAGGTCGATCGAGGCACCCACTAGAATGGCATTGCAAATCCATGAGCCAGGTTTGTTTCTTAGTTTGTCCAAGGCTCCAAGCCCCTCCTCCAATGCGCCAAGATCTCGCGATCTGAGATGATTCCGGCTAGGCGATACACCAGAGCCACTGGAGGCTCCCCACTCGCCAGTGAGGGACAGACTTTGGTTTTTTTGCCGTCTGTTGTTGCTTCTTGCCGTACCAAGCCTGACTCGCAGGTACGACGCCCCAGGATTCTCGGCGGTCGAACTACAAGGCCGGCCGTACCTAACATATATTCCCCTACTAGGTACCTCTAGTAGCATACCTTCTTTTTCTCCGTACAATATCCGACTTCCGCTCTCTTCAACTTCAGCCCCAAGGTTTTGGCAAGTTTCTTCCTTGGTTTGAAGAATGTGGATAAGGACGCGATTTCGCTCCTAAAATCAATTGGAACCCAGCCACCTGGTGGCTCTCCCATACTTCTTCCTCTTTATATTTCGCGATCCGTCCCTCCTTCCTTTATGTACCCGTCCAAATCTTCAAGACGCAGTTGCATCAACGTACCCGCCTCTCCTCTCCTCCCATGCGCCTGCTATTAAATCCTTGGGTCACTATTCCTCCTATCAAATGTCATTTCGGGAACGTCGCGGCGGGAGGTACTCTGGCATAGTCAAAAAGCTCTTCAAGTCGACGTCCTCGTCCTCAGCTAGGATCCGACAATCTATTTTTCGCACAAGGCTATCCGCACTGAGGTAAATACTTTGGGCAAAATCCCCTGCCCACACATCACCCCAGACCCCACGACCAACAAGAATGAAAATGGAAGAGTTCAAGCTGAGTTAATATGCCCAGCAGGCCGAGCGAGACGCTGGTTTCAACTCCAGACGCCAATATGAATATAGATCCCCGGGCGCATTTCGACCCTGCCACTATGGCGGGGTTATCTTCGCACCGCGCTGAGGATGGGGGTTTCGACATATTTGAATGGTATCCGCGCTATCAGAGCTGCCAGCGTTATTTTCTCGATCATGCACAGCATAGTGTTGCTGTCCAGGCGTTGTCGTCATTTCTTAATATCCACCTCCCCTTCCAGAAACATCCCAATCCAATATTCAACTCCTCTCCAGAAACCGCCTCGACGCGCTCACAACCGGCATCTCCCGTCTTTCCCGCATCTAATGCTCCCCCCGCGGTTTCCCTTATCCCATACATACGACGTCTTGTGGCAACCGGAATGGATTTTCCTGGAGTTTTGCATGGCTTTTTTGGCGATGACTGGGCCGCAGGCGTCGGCCACCTCCATGAACAGGAACGGCGGAATTACCTCTTTGCTGCGAAAAGTGGTGGATGGGCGGCAGTGAAGCAAGACTACGATATGCAACCCTTAGAGACAGTCCCGTTCCTACGACCTCTACAAGGACCAGTTGATGCAGAAATTGAGGCTGCAGAAAAACGCTGGAGCGAATGGCTTGCAATGGAGGATTGGATGGTAGGACCAAGAGCCCCAGATATCTTGAATGAATCTTCAACACATTCAAGGCCAAGAAGTGTGAGATCTTAGTGCGTTTCATTTGTATCTTCTATGGTTTTCCTATCCGTCAGATTGTTTCTTTGTTTAGGTGCTTTGCTGGGTTTGGTCATGCTCATGACAATCGGGCTATTCTTGGAGGCGTAATCGTTTTCTTTTTTTTTTTTTCTACTTCTAAATGGGGGTAGATTTCACCATCGTCCGCATGGGTATATTATGAGACCCCGAAACTTATGAAGTGGGAACCGTGAAGGATTTATTTATTTCTTTTTTTCTTTTGGATGTTCCTATTGTTTATCTCAACATCGGTCACTTCCTCATACATCAGCCTCCTTTGTGGCCGGTGAACCATAGTTCTTAGATTTTATTTTCTGGCACTCTTTCCCCATGCTTTTATACCCTTAGAAGAAGCGCTGATGCTACTTCGGATTTTGCTTCCGTCGTCACCTGTTTGTTTCCTGAAGGCATCTTTAGTTGCCTGTTTTGAAATTCTTTTAATCCTATACCCTAATCATAATCAGATCAGGATCAGGGGCTACGTCCATTCGAACCAGGGCTCTACAGAGGCTAGGCGTCATTAGGTTTTCTTTTCTTTATCTTCCCTTCTGATACCACTTTTGTTGTTTGCTCATCCTTGCATTGTGTGCCTGATGGAAATTTTTTAGGCTTTTTGTCCCGGCTGAATGAAAAATATACTAAATCAGATACCCACCGCTCGAATAAAACCTTCATCGGACAACCCTCGCCCCTTCTTTTGCCTTTCTAACAAGAAAACAAGATCCACACCCACCAAGAAAACGCAGGCCGTAAAGCCGCGCAAACGCCCAACAAGTGACACACCATCAATCTTAGTCTCACACACACTTACCATCCTCTCCGACTGAAATAACTGCTTACTTCCCGGGTTAAGTCCGCTCCTCTATGAAAAAATCAAATTAAAGCCTCCATCAACAAACTCAGAGGTTACCCAAAGCGGTAATAGGTACACTCAAATTCTCCGCCCCGCTCCATCTAAACTTTGATCTGAACCATGGGAAATGTGCGCAAGAGATCTCTTTCGCCACGCTTTTCCTTCTCCTCGATCTCTCCCCACCCCCTTTTTCCTTGTTCGGAACCATGGAACCGATAGATGTGGTGGGGAAATTTTCACCGATCAGATCTCGCAGGTGGGAAAGCTTTTATGTGGGAAGGTTGAAGGTTCTCCAATTGCTACGCTAGTGAGAGAATCTATCTACCGTGTGATCATGTAATTGTGCTAAGCCCAATTGGGAGACTGGAGGCCTACAGCTGCCAACACCCCCCCTCAAGCAGAGCTGTGTGAAAAGTGTAGATCTCACAAAAAACACTGAAAAACAACAAAACATCACCAGACAGAGAAAAAAAAACCTAGATATATGACCAGACTTGCTACTTCCTATCATCCCCAGTAGAAATCCCTAGCAAATCAATAAATCATGTAAAAGTAATAGTGCCTAGAGGCTTCATCAGGCTGTTAGCTACCATTTCAGTCATACTAACATGATTCAATGCTATAATGTCATTCTTTAATTAAGATTACAAGTAATGAAAATGCATATCTATATGCTTACTACAGGCTGTAATCACAGCAACTTGAGCAAGATTAATTGTATTCTTATTATCCACAAAAATCTGTATAGGAGATATAGTGATAAATCCAATCTCTAATATGAGATTTCAGATTCACATTGCTTCACAAACTGCCTCACTAAGTGCAATATATTTAGCTTTATTTGAACTGAGAGTTATATAGGATTATTTAGTAGAATACTATAAGATTAAAGATCCTATAAGCTTAAAGATATAGCTAGATATAGATTTTCATTCATCATTTAATAGTCCTGCCTAATTAGAATTCATATATCTAATAGAGAGATAAATATTATTTAGAAACATCAGATTCAGACTATCAGAATGATATTTATATTAGAGTCTAATTTCAGGAGTTCCTTTTAAATATTAAATGACATATAATAGTATCTTCTATAATTTCAGAGTGAGGTTCACATTATACTGCCCAAGTAATGAGGCTGCATGCATGATATCAGGCTAAGTTTTAACTGCAAAATACTAAATACAACCTACACTCTGTTGAAAATATTGCTTCATAAAACCTGCCTCATTCTCAGAGAGAAGGAAATCATCAATGTAAAAAACCTCCTTTATAAGCATACTAATAGTGACAGCATCATCTAAATAGAAATCCTCTATTAATTACTCAATATAATATTAGTAAGTTAATTTGATACCATCAGGCCTGCAGTTAACTTCCATACCTAGATATTTCATTAATTCATGCAAATCCTTGACCTCAAGTCTCTCACTGAGAGCTTTCACTAGCTAATTAGCATTTTTAGAAACTTCAGAGACTATATTCAAATCATCAATATATATAGTTATATAGAGATGTAGCTTCTCCATATGATACTAGAGAGTTAGATCATAAAAGCTTACAATAAATTCTAAGTCATATAAATAACCTATTAAGCATTCATACTAAATTCTTGCAGCTAGATCAAGTCCATAGAGACTACCCTTAATAGCACAGACAAGCATTTTCAGAGTATCTATCTTAAAGTCAGTGGGTTATCTTATGTAAATCATCTTACCCAGATAGCTATACAGGTAGATTAATATAATATCAACCTACTACAACATTTACCCCCACTGAGCTACTATAGTAAATAATATGCAGTTCACAGTGTCAGTTATAATAGATATATAGATTTCCTCTCTATTATTCTTCTTCAGCTAATTATTATAGACTATTCAATAGGATTTCTATAGGATGCCATCAAAATCTACATTCAGATTTTAAGGCTAATCTTTTTCAATAAATATTTAGCAGCCTGATACTACTAGTTCTCCAACTGATACATCAAATTAGAGGATGAGATATCACATCTTACAGCATTCAAAATTAGAGATCTTACACTATATTAATTTTCACCAGTATTTTCCTACTCCCCCTGACCTAAATACAGCATCATTATATAATTTAGAAAGACTACCTATATCAGAGAAGAAGATATAAGTTATAAAGATTAGTACTAAATATAATCATTTAACATTCATAGGAGCCTCAGCATTCTTATCTATCATAAAAATCAGTTCTATGTTCAGATCATTAGAGGTCTTAGAGGTTAGTTTTCCTTCTGCAAATTAAATCTTACAGCCTGAATCTACCTTTTCTCATATGAATTTAACATTAGATGATGCTATAATCTTATTTATAATAGAATCTCAGAGCTAAAAAATTAATATCCCATTAAATTCAATCAACTTATATAGTCTTCTATAAGGGGATAACTTGTCTGCAGGCTTCTATAAACCATGCAGGTAGGCATAAACATTCACTCCAAATTAATAAAAATGTTTGACTTTTAATAGGGCATTTATGAGAGTACTTCACAGAATCTTATAAAAGCTAAGGGTAATTAAATCCACTATCTGCAATCAGAACTTTTCATTATATAGAACTATAAATATAGAAGTATTATTAGTTATCACAACAATTATATATAAGATATTTACCTAGAATTTCTTGAGTAAATTACTTTGTATGAGAATAGCTCTCATTCATCTCATGATCATATAGATTCCCCATTCAGAGATTATATTCTAATGAGATAACTGAGATGTTGTAGGTTCTCATTTAATTTCATAGTTAATTATAATTTACTACATTCAGGTAGAGTAAAAAACACCATCTATATCCATACAAATAACTGCCAGGGCACTATACCCCATGTTGCCCATGAATCTAAGTTAGTACCTAAAAAAATCAACTATCAGATCTTTCAAGTTCAAAAAATATACTTATTTATAGTATGTCACATCACACATCAGTAGCATGAAATATTTCATTTCTTAGTAAGACTTCAGAAGGTAGTCAGATAGATCTTCTAACATCTTACCTCTCTCTGTAAGATCAATGTGGATTTTCTCCACAGCCCAAAGTATGTAAGATATCAATATTTAAGAGAAATGCCAAGTCATTCCAGTCTGTATATAGTTAGTACAGTAAAAATTTAATTTCAGGCTAACAATCTTGACTCTCATATGAGGATCCTTAGATATCATAATAATAGCACTCACATAGATGTGCCCAAAATCTCTATACTACTCTATGAGAGTTTTATCCTTAGAGGTAGATTCCAACTCAGTGGTTAGAGTCATAATAGTAGTAGTAGTAACAGCCACAAGATTAATTTTTTAGATCATATTAGAATCTCCATACTCATACAATTTCATTATATAATTTATTACTTTATTAATATAATTAACATTTAATTCCAAGTTATATTCTATAATTCTATAAACATCCCTCATTGTAGTTCTAACTGCATTAAAAATAACACCATTTAGGGCCTTACAAATAAAGTATGATAGGGTTGTATTAGACAATATGAACTAGTAGCCTTAATCCTCTAAATAGATATATAATAGTAAGTTAACTACTAAATTCAGAAGATAATGAACCTTATATAGTGTAAGATCTCTCCCTTTCATATCTAAAACTATATTATTAATTCTCTCTACTCTAGCTTCATTATCAGTGGCAGAGTCAACACTGAGGTTACTCTTATACAGATCATAATCTAAGATTAAATGGTATTCACCTATCATATTAAAACTAATGCATATATTCAAATACTAGGGTCATAAGAAGTCACTTAGAGTAAATATAGTTAAAAATATCTTATCCCACTTTACATGAATCATTGCAGCATTTACAGAAGATTAATTTAACATTAAATCCTTATTATTTTCTTCCTTTCTAGAATCATCAGATATACTATCCTTACTCTTATCTTTATCTTTTGCCTTCTTTATATTCTCAGCCTTTATTCAATTAGACTTCAAGTCAGAATGTAGGGTTCAGCATTTATCTTTATCATGCCCAGATATCTTATAATAATCACACTTGCCCTTGAGGGGCTTCATGCTAGAGGTAGAGAGGATAGTAGTCACAGAATTCACCAATGAATTTTATAGGACTAGAACTACTATTTTCTTATTATAATAGTTTAATAACTACTTACTGAGTTCATTAATATCAATGTTTAAGATTTAGCTCTAACCAGTAGAAAAGAACTTATCCAACTGAGTCTTCATAAATGTCTTCTGGAAATCTTTAAGTTCCAAGAGGAAGATGTTATGATAAATATCTTCTACTCTAACTACAAAATTCTTATATTATGTAACTAGGTAGTAAAAATACCTGAGATAGAGTATATAGTCAGTATTCTTAACTTAAAGAGTCATTAATTCCTTGATAATCATCATACACTTCTTTACTAGAGAGATTACATATTTCATATTGATTTTCTCCCATATATCTACAGTTAGATTAGATTCTAATTCTTCAAGAACAGCCCAAATATTATCTCACAGACTAGTAAGAATGTAGTAATATAATACCTGCAAACATGCTAATTACTTGACCTACTTATAATAGCTTATAGAGGTCAAGGCACACTCATTTCTAAGAATAATATTCTTTACACTAATTGCCTTAGCATCTATTAGAATCCCTATACACTACAGATCATAATTCATACCATTAAAGGTAATAATATCTTTAATCTTAATTACTTATTGAAGTTCCTTTTGATACTCATAAAGCTCATTCTTATAGACATCATAGAGGGTAATTATTATCAACAGTTGATAATAAGCCTCAGCTACTATTTACTTCATCTCTTCTTATTAAATAGATCTTATAGAGATGAATAGCTACTCTATCATCCAGATGAGTACCTCCTGTGTCATAATAATAATAGCATCTAGATCATATAAGATATTAGGTACTCTATTAGACTATAAGGGATAGTCCATCTCCTCATCCTCATTCTCAGGAAGGCCAGGCAAGGTAGGCTCAGAAGCCTAATAATTAGAATTTACAGATCATGAAGGGCCCACAGTCCCATAATTCACTATTAAGTGAGTAATGTGATAAGTACTAGTGATATTTACTATAAACTTAGAGGTAAGAGGCATCTCACCAGGCATCCTATTCAACATCATAAGATTTTGGGATCTGACTGCAAGTAGTGCAGCTGTCCATCAAAATTCAAAAAATCTACTAATTCACCTTCAAAAAAAAAAATTTTTGCATGCTGAAAATCTTCAAAATCTGCCTTAAATATCATAAAGACATGTGAATTTCAGGCAATTAAATATCCCACTGTAGAATATATGTGATATTCAATCCAGGTGAACCTTCCAGTCTTTGATGTAGCATTCTTTTTTAATTAAAAACATACTAACTGGGCTATAACCTGTGGGAAGGTTGAAGGTTCTCTAATTGCTACACTAGCAAGAGAATCTATCTACTGTGCAATCATGTAATCGCGCTAAGCCTGATTGGGAGACCGGAGGCCTACAGCCGCCAACATTTTATTAGATGGCGTGCTTTTGGGAGGAAAAGTTTGTTTATGCTAAGAAAGGTAGAATGGGGACGAGGGTTCTCTATTATCTTGATTACATTTGTTTGTCTATATTATTAGCAATAATAATTTACTATTCTTTTCGGTAATAGAAGACCGTTCTACCCCTCGAGTTGCAAAAAGGAGGCGATAACATCTAGGCAGTACGGTTGAGCGCCAGCGATATATACTAGTATTCTAGAAGAAGCGCTGTGTATGTATGAAGGCGTGCTTTTCATCGTTGTTTGTAGATCCCCTCACTAACAGGGATTAGCATATATAGTTACCTACCATGCCGTTTGGCCCTCAAGCATTGACCTACATTTGGTCCCCTTCTGGCGGGTGGGGGTTAATATCCCAAAACGGCCGAGAGAGAAATGTCTTCAAATCCGCCGGTTGCCTCCGGCGGCGGAAAACAAAACACCCAAGGGCAGAGCGGGCTCGATACAATGCAACTAATATACACAAGGAGCAAGGGAACCGGCCTGGTGATGTGGGTCTAATATAGGCTACTATCCATACCTATATCAATATCAAACAACAAATTCCTCACAGCCCACGCGCAGACGCATGATTGTGGCAGATGCTTAAATAAATACATTTATTATACTTTCCGTTCCCCCTATTCCCGAAGTTCTTCCCGCCCTTTCTTCCGTTTTCCTCTCTGGCCCCTGGGACTGTGGTGGGGACAGGACCGGCATGCCGAACGGGAGGGGGAAAACCAAAACACGAGGCCGAAAAGGGAAATTGCTCGAAATCTCATCTTCTACTTTGTCCGAAATATCACCCTTTATTAGAAAATAAAGATCCATATGTGCGACGGATAAGTCTAAATGGTGGCAGCCGTACGTGCGATATTGTAGTCTGCCTGCCCAACCCTTCGGCTGTTTAACCTGGGTAGCCGAATCCCGACAGATCAACCGGACCCGAAAACTAGCCGGCAACGGTACTAGTACTGGTATGCAAGGCTACCTGAACTTTTTATCAGTTGACGCTTTACCGCATTTTTGGAATGTGGTATATGTATATCTTCTAACAAGTATAGAGTAATAAATTCGGAATTTTCCTATTAGCTGGATGGTGCAATTGTAGGCTTTTCGGTTGTGGTGGTTTCCTCTGCAGCATGCCAAACGGTCCATGGTGGACGGTTGCCCAAGCAAAGGGTGGGATGGGTTTATTCACCCAATGTCCATGGAGTATGTATGTCCATGCACCGTAACGTCATGCATCAAAACCACTATTGGCATTTTTTATTACCATTACCCCTGAAAATGCCAGCTGCTCGGCCAGCATGTATCAGTAAGTTTCTATTATCGAAGAATGGCCAGGATGAGACCTTTTTTGGTTAATAATACCCCTCAACAAACGTCCCTATTCAAAATAGAAAGAAAACATAGTGGACCTATTATTCCTAAAATTTCCCCTGGATACCCTCTCGTGAGTTATTTAGTTCGATCTAATCGGATCTTGCCTAACTGATGCTTAAATAGGCGTATGGCCGATCAGCTTGGTATCCCAGTCTTGCGGCAAGCTCCTCTGTCTAACCCGGATAGATGATTAATAATACCATGATATTTTCGTCACTACCCGAGTAACTCCGTGCCCCATCGTTGGTGACGGTTCATGACTGGGTGCTAGAGGTGAAACTCCATTTTAGCCGCGGAAGCTTGCCGTTTCTCCTTCCTCCCTAACCACAATAGCAAAGGTACGACGACAAGGAAGATTCCAGAAGCTATGTATTTGGAATTGGGATGGGTTCCACAGGATTCGCCATTATCCTTGATTTTTGAGAGCAAAAGCTGGATATCAACCTCTGAAAAATTGCTCAACTGGTGTTGGGAATTTTCACTTGGGTTGTACGTTTGGCATGAGCATTTACCAATGATAATAGATTCATCTCATAAACATAAGTTAATATGTCAAATCAAGCAAGAGCCAGAGGCCTGTTCATAGAGTAAAGCATAAAATTTCACAAATATAGATCCCTATGATGGTAAGTATGCGAACCACAAGTATTGATCATTCATTTCTGGCCTCTCAATTGCCCCTTTCTCCTATGCCTATTGTCTCCCGTATTTTCTCACCCTCCCAAATATTCAGGCTTCATCTTTCGACGGCCGAAATCACGATATCCAGCGGAGAGATTTCATTCCTCTGTAGCTTTGCATGGTATAACATCCAATCCCGTGCAGGGAGTGACCCCTGATCAAACTCGGTTATTCAACTTACAGCACTTCAAGCTAAAGAGTCCCTTCTTTTGTCGTCATGTTCAGTTGTATCCACAAGATTTCCGCATTTCAAAGCTTGGCTAGCTGGTGCCATCCCGCGGTGGGTAGTTAGCCAGAAAGAGCGCTGGCGGACTCTACACTTAGTGAAAGTATCCCGTACCTAGTATCGTAACTTTCATATTCCTAGGCCATCCTGTTTCCGCTTCTGTTGGAGTGTGGTCCCAGGAATTTTCACTGTTATAATTTTGGTTCCCGAACATGGAAATATAGAATGTCCGCTAGATATCTGGGGAACTCTTCTTAGGGAGTTAGCCGAGCCTCTGCATAACATCCTGCATGCGAAAGGGATAAAAGTTAAACACGAGGGGTTATTCGGAACCATCCATAGGATGAAATCCGCCAGCACAAAATATTTCTTTCTTTTGAACCTGGTTAACCACTTGTTTAGTCGAGCTTGTTCTTTTGAGTGGTAATGTTTTCGGACTGGGAGAAAAACATAATTGTGAAAGTGAAAGTAATCTCTGAGGAACTAGAAGTTTGTTTCCCCAAAAATTGTATGATAATAGAAATAGAGGATAGAGGCACAGGTGCGAAAGCTGCAGAATCACCATATGATTTGTAGTCTTCAGATATAAATCATGGGCAGGATGATGAATGGCAGATGGAAACAAGAATAGTAGCTCCAACTGCTTCGTATCAGCAACTTTAGACGGATACCTCAAAATCGTCAATAGCAGAGTCCCGCAAACCGTCCACACTCGCAAGGAGCCTTCCGCGTCAGGAATGCGCGGGGTCGTTGGACGTCTAAAAAGAAAGACGATGGAAAATACTGTGGGAAGGCTGAAGACTCTCGTATTGCCTAGCTAGTGAGAGATCTATCTACTGTGTGACCACGTGTTCGCGCTAAGCCCAATCAGGAGATCAGAGGCAGCCTACAGCCTACACCCCCCCTCAAGCAGAGCTGTGCAAAACACATAGATCTCACAAAAACACTACTAATCAGTGGAAAAACCCTAGATACATACAAAGACTTGCTATTTTCCTCCCTTTCTACCAGAAAGCCCTAGTAATTTCATGAAACAGTCAAATGTAACTATACCCAGAGGCTTTGTCAAACCATTAGCTGCCATTTCAGTCATAGAGATATATTCCAATGATATAACACCATTCTTCAACTGAGATTACAAGTAATGAAAACATGTATCTATATGCTTGCTACAGACTATAATCACAGCAACTTGAGTGAGGTCTATTACTCCTTTGTTATCTGCAAGAACCTATATAGGGGATATAGTTATAAATTCAATCTCTAACATGAAATTCTAAATCCACATTACCTTATAAACTGCCTTGCTAAATGCAATATATTCAGCTTCATTCAAGCTAAGTAATACACAGGCCTGTTTAGCAGATCATCATGATATTGGGGTGCCTGCAAGTTTGAATACATAGCTGGATATAGATTTTTAATCATCATTTAAAATACCTGCTCAATTGGAATCCATATATCTAATTGGGAGGTAGACATTGTTTGGGAAGTCAGGAATCAGGCTGTTGAGACACTCATAAAAGAGGCTTATATTAAACATTCCTTTTAAATATCAGATGACATGTAATAACACCTTCCATGATTTCAGTATTAGGTTAGCACTATGCTGGCTAAGTAATGAGGCTGCATGTATAATATCAGGCTGAGTTTTAACTGCAAGATACTAGATGTAGCTCATACCCTATTAATAACATTACTTTGTAAAACCATCTTCACCCTCTGAGACAGGGGAATTATCAAATCTAAGAGACTCCTCCATGGGTGTATGCATGGTGATGACATCTTCCATATAGAAATCCTCTACCAAACAGTTGATATAGCATTAGTGGGTCAATTTAATCCCCTTAGGTGTGTAGCTTACTTCCATGCCTAAATATTTCTCCAGTTTGTGTAGGTCTTTAATCTCAAGATGTTCATTCAATTCACATACTAGCTAATCAGCATTCATAGGATCTTCAGACATTATATTCAAATCATCAATATAGATAGTCATGTAGAGGTGAGATTTAGTGGCATGTTGTCATAGATCTAAGTCATATAAACTCATAATGAATCCTATTCTTATAAGAAGAGCTATCAGAAAATCATACTAAATTCTTACAGCTAGATCCAATCTATAGAGACTATCCCCTACAGTGCAGACAAGCATTTTTGAAGTGCTCAATTTAAAGCCAGAAGATTATCTTATATAAACAATTTTACCTAGATGTCCATGTAGGTAGGCCAGTATAATATCTACCTGTCAGAGTGTCCACCTACATTGCACTGCCATAGCAAATAATAAGTGATTTATGGTGTTAGTTATTACAGGCATATAGGTCTTCACTTTACTACCCTTCTTAAGTCAGTTCTTACAGACTACTCAGCAAGACTTTCATAGGATGCTATCAGGATTCACATTCAGATCAGTCAGTCAATCTTTTTTAATGAATACTCAGTAGTTAGGGGCCACTAGTTCCTCAGCAGGTACATCAGATCAGAGGACTAGATGCTACATGTTTCACCATTCTAGGTCAGTTATCTTATATTGCATCAATCTTTGCCAGTATTCTCTCATCCCCCCTGGCTGCAATATGGCATTCTTATACAATTTAGGGAGGGCACCCATATCAGGCAAAGAAGTGTAAACTGCATAGGCACTAGCAAGGTAGAACTACTTGCCATCTTCAGAAGATTCCTCATTCTTTACTATATCAATTATATCAACATTAGGTGCCTTGGGGCTCCAGACATCAGTTTTTAGATCATTAGTATATTTGGAATCTAGCTTCAGTGGCACAAATTGAACATCTAATATATGAAGTATTTTATCAGACTCAGGATCTCAAAGTCAAAAAATTAACATCCCATTAAATTCAATTAGTCTGTATAATCTCATGCAGGGGGATAACTTATTCACAGGCTTTTATGAGCTGTGCAGGTGAGTATAGACCTCAGTTCTAATTTGATGAAAATATTTCATCTAGAGTAGTAGATTTATAAGTGTGCATCACAGTATTATATAGGAACTGAGGATTATAGAATCTGCCATCTATAGCTAGAATACACTATTATATAGAACTATAAATATAGGGGTATTATTAGTTATCATAATAACTATATTCATAATATCTGCCCAGAATTTCTTGAGTAGACTATTTATAAATAGAATTACTCTCATGTGCTACATTATCATTCAAATGCTACATTTAGAGACACCATCTTGATGAGGAGATTAGGGGGTAGTTAGTTCTCATTTAATATTATATTTAGTTATAATCTTATCTATTTTTATAGACTGAAAAATGCTATTGATATTCATTCATATGAATACAGGAGATCTATAATCAAGATTCCTCATAAATTTGAGTTAGAGGGCAAAGAATTCAATAGCTCCATCTTTTAACTTCAAGAAATATACCCATCTCATGCAGGTAACATCACATGTAATTAACATCTAATATTTAGTTCCTTTATGAGACTTCAGAAAGTAATCAGATAGATCTTCTAATGTTCTACTCTCTCCTACAAGATTGATATAAATCTTTTCAATTAGTTGTAGAGACTACAGTATGGGTTTTTATAAGTAATAGTAAGTCATGCTGGCTTCAACACATTTTTTGCAGAAAAGTCTCATTTTCAGGCCATTAATTTTAACATCAGATTTTGGATCTTTCAACATTATAATAATAGTGCCCACATGAATGTGGCCAAGATCCCAATGCCACTCAGTGAGAGTTTTACTTACAGGGTCAGGGCCTGCATCCACAGGTTTAATTTTATCAAATGTTTTTAAGGACATGATGGTAGTAGCAGCTGTGAGTAGAAGTCTGATTTTTCAGGTTAAATCTAGTGTTTCATAATTATATAATTTCACTATGAAGTTTATTACTTTACTAATACTATTAAGATCTCATTCATATTTACATTCAACTATTTTATATAAGCTCTTGCTAGAGGTCCAAACTGCATGAAAAATAATGCCATTCAGAGACCTACAAATAAAGTATACAGAGTTGGTGTTGGAGAGGGTGAATCTATACCCTTGATCCTTCAGAGCTATGAAGGACAGTAAGTTAACTGTTAGTTTAGGAATGTAGTGAATATCCCATATGATAATATCATCATCCTTAACCTCAAGAATCAAGCATTCTATATCTTTAATATGCCCTTTCCCACTTATAGTAGAGTTGACTATTAGTTTGCCTGTATAGGGTTGAGTCTTTATAAGAGAAAAGTGTTCATTAGTCATATTTAGACTAGCTCCTATATCTAATAATCATAGCTTAAGGGTCATAATGTTTTGCAGGATCATTAAGAGTGCATCTTCCTGTAGTTCATAGATTATGATGGTGTTCACAGATGGTTGATCTATCATTAAATCCTTATTATCTATAGATTCATCAGTTTTTATATCATTAGAACTACCTTTACTCTTCCTGCACCTACCTTTATTCTTATCCCCATTCTGTTTTTCAATCTTCTTAAGCCAATTAAGCTTACATTCAGGGTGCAGGTGCTAGTACTGTTTATCAGTATGATTAATGTTCTTGCAATGAGAGCAGGTCTGCTTGTTGTCTGAATTATCAGTTAGGGGGTTCACAGAGTTCACACTGGGATTCTATGTTCTCAGGGCTATAGATTTCTTTTTGGCCTGATTAGACAACTATTTTATAAGGTCATCTATGTTAATATTGATGATCTTGTCCTGGCCACTAGTATAGAAATCATCCAAATGTGACTTGACAAACACTTTCTGAAAATTCTTGAGGCCTAGGAGGAAAAGGTCATGATAGATGTCTTCTGAATCATGGGATAATACTCTATAGCAAGCTGTAAGATAGTAAAATCAGTATTGATAAGGCATTGTGAAGGGCTACACCCTTATACCCTATATCTATAGCTCACTCAAACTTTACTTAATCTCCAACTGCCTAATTAGATGCCTCTGACTGGGCCTTTATATGAATGTTTATCTACTCTGACCTCACATAATTCCCTTCTATTTATATCACATGATCTCACAATTTCTTTTCCTTTTTCCTTCCTTTCTCTAGTAATTACAATCTTAATTCTAGCATATAGCTTGCATGATTTGCTTATCAGAGCACACCCATTACATTTTGTAATTACTCACTTGATCTCTTCTCAGAGATCCTTGTTATATTCACCTTTCAAACATGACTTACATGTAAAGTAGATTCCTTCAAATATGATTTGCACATATAGTAAACCCTTCTGAAATCTAAAATATAACTCACTCAGCTCAGCTCTGCCAGACAATATATCAGTAAAAGGCCCTAAAGCCCTGACAGTTCATATCAATATCTCATGAGATTTTCCTCTGAACTTTCTAAATCCTCTGAACTTTCTAAATTCTTCAAACTCTCTGAATCTGAATAATCTTTTGAATCCATTATGAATATAAACTCTCTATATGAAGATAGCATCCCTTCTCAGAGCTCTGATGCTAAATTCTAAAACTTTATTCAGCAGCTTGCAAATAAGATTGACCTCATTGCTGAATAAAATTGCATGCTCACACTAACTTTAGTTCCTACTCTGACTCCTGCTCACCTGACTGCTTCTTTCAATAACTTCCTGAAATGCCTGAAGGAGAGGCTTGCTACCCTTAAGAAATTCATGAGCAAATAAGTCTCTAAATATCCTGCCTGACACCTCAGTGTGGAGGTCAAAATTGCTTTGAATGGCCTTGCAATCAGATCTCTTGCTGATTAGGTCTGATACATCTACACCTAACTCTCTGGCACTACTATCACCCAATTCCACCCTTAGATGAAGGTCAATGTTAAGCTCATTTCTATGACCCCTGATGTCATCCTTGATCAGCTTGACATCCTTTTCTCTGACCCTTCAGTAGCTCAGAAGATCCTGACCTGGCTGCACAGTGTTCACCAGAAGACTGATCTACTTGCCACCTTTCTCCTAAGATTTAATTAGAAGATTCTAGAAGCTGATGGCTAGTTATAAGATAATACTGTCAAGAAAGCCCTGCTCAAGAAGGCCATCAAGTTTGAGCTCCTGCAGCAGACTGTCACCTCTATTGAACCTCCCACATACCTTGAATATTGCATGAAGCTCTGTGGTATAGAGAATAACCTATCTGAGGTTAAGGCTATTCAGGGCTGAATCTATGATAATATTCCTACTACCTCTGGAGCAGCCTCTCCCAGAGCAACTCAGCCCTGTAATCCAAATGTTATAGACTGAGAGCTGATAGCTTGTGTGAATGGTTTCCACATCCCCAATATGACTACTACTGCTGTCACTAATCACCATATCTGAGGTGTTTATATTAACTGTGACAAATCTGGGCACAGAGCTGCCAACTGCCATGGCACCCATATTCCCCTGAAACTGCCTGTATGATCCATGAATATACAGACTAAGCCTAAGAAAGAGAAGGACTTTGAAGATGCTAAATCAGACTTGGGAAAAGACTAGCTTCTATGTGAAATTATAAGTAGAAGCTTCTGAAGTTAGATAGGAAGATCTTTGAGAAGAAAATAATAGTTCTAGTAATCCTTGTACCTACTGTAGTTAATTATTCTTTTAATATGAATGCTATGATAGACAGCAGCTGCTGTTACTATGCAATAATTTACTCTTGCATGGTTAACTATTATAATCTCCTGTGTATCCTGATTGTCCCCTAAAAGATTGAAGGTGTCAGTAGTGACACTGGCAGCTTTGTATGAAATATGGTGAAGCTTGATGTTGATGTTAGTGGATTTCTCTGAGAAAATACTTATATATATGAAATTGAGAATCTCTCATATAACTTCATGTTAGACCTATCTTGATTATCTGAACATCAAGCTCTCATCAATGTATGCAATTAGTGCATTGTGTTCCCTGGAGATATCTATATGTCTGAAAAGGATGTCTACAAGACTGCCAATCTTTGCTAGATCTCTACTAATACCTTTAAACTCTTCTGATGTTGTAATTGGAAGCTCAAGTTCTGATTCCCCATTAAAATCTTTATTACCAGCATGTCTGACATAGAGAAAGCTCTCTCCTGACTCTCCAAAAAGTTGAAGACTGACCCTGTGACAGTTCTTCCCCCACACTATTATGAATTCCTTGATGTTTTTGACCACAAAGCTACTGAGAAGCTCCTGCCATTCTATGATATGCACAACCATCACATCAAACTTAAAAAGATGAATAGTAAAGATCCCCAGCTGCCCTGAAGACTCCTGTACAATATGTCATGTAATGAACTATTTGTGCTCCACAAGACCCTTAATGACCTTCTTAATAAAGGTTTCATCTGAGTTAGCAATTTGCCTGCCAGTGCACCTGTCCTTTTTACTAAGAAGCCTAATGGAGGCCTCTGATTCTACATAGATTACTACAGTCTCAATCAATTCACAAGAAAAGACCATTATCTGCTACTATTAATTAATGAGACTCTCAAATGAATTGAATGAGTCAAGTAGTTCATAAAGCTTGATGTCATCTCTATGTTTTATAAGATCTGAATTGCAGAAGGAGATGAATGACTAACTACCTTTTACATGAAATATAGTCTGTTTGAATGGACAGTTACCCCCTTCAGCCTCATAAATACTCTAAGCACCTTCCAGAAGTACATCAACTGAGCTCTATAAGACTATTTAGATGAATTTGCCTCTGCCTATCTTAATGACATCCTTATCTTCACTGATGGATCCTGCAAATAGCATTAAAAGTATGTCTGAAAAGTTCTCATCTGTCTCTATAAATATGATCTTCTAATTGATATTGACAAATCTACCTTTAAAGTTCAAGAGATGACCTACCTTGGCTTCATTATAGAGATAGGGAAGGGAGTCTGTATGAACCCCAAGAAGATTACTACTATCCTTAAATGGGAGGCCTCTATAACTATAAAAGGTGTGTAAGACTTTCTAGAATTTGCAAATTTCTACTAACACTTCATTTAAGACTTCTCTGACATTATCTGATTACTAACTGATCTCATGCATAAAAATCAACAGTTTCAGTGGTCTAAAGAAGTAGACAAGGTGTTTGCATGTCTTAAGAAGATGTTTGTCTCCACCTCAATGCTCATTGCATTCAACTCTGACCACCTAATGATGGTTGAAATAGACTCCTCTGGTTATGTCACAAGTAGTGCTCTCATGCAATGGGATGATGAAGATGTTCTGTGATCCTGTACATTTATGTTTAAAAAGCTCAGCCCTACTAAAGTCAACTATGAGATTTATGACAAGAAACTCCTTGCCATCATCTGATGTCTAGAAGAATGAGACTCTGAACTCTATAGCATGAAAGACTTTAAGATTATCACAGATCATAAGAACCTCTGATACTTCACCACAACCTATAAACTCTCTGAATGTCAGATGTGCTGGGCTGAATTCCTCAGCTATTTCCATTTTATAATCTATTATTATCCTGGTATAGAGAACTTCATGGCCAACACCCTCTTCTGATGTGAATAAGATATGCCTTCTGAAGACTCTGATGCCTACTGGGCAAACTATGAATAGAGGTTATTAGACTCACAGATCCTCAGAAACTCTAAAGTAACACTGCATAAAGTAATATGTGCCTCATCTATTACTGTGCTGATCATAATCACCTGAGTGGACCTCATAGAAGGCTCCTCTAGATCACCTCTACTCTTACTCTAGGAACTCTGGGATGCTACTGCTGCCTCCAATAAGTACCTCCAGATGATGACTCAGATTGTACAAGATAAAGCTTGCTGCTTCCTACCTGAACTCCAGGCCTGTATTAATATAGCTAAATGCTCCATAAATATTAACACCTAACTATACTTTCAGGAGAGGTAGTAGGTTCCTGATTCAGAACCATTACACATCTAAATCATGCAAGAAACTCATGATTCTCTGATGACTAACTACCTGAGCTACAAAGTGCTCTACTGAATTTTATCCTGAGATTTCTACTAGCCTAACATATCTTAGAGCATCCAACAGTTCACCTGGAACTACAACATCTGCCAATCTGTCATTACCTGGTAAAACTACTACCAAGGTCTACTCAAATCTCTTCTGATCTCTAAATGTGTCTGGCATAATATTATCATTAATTTTGTAGTAGACCTCCTCATGAGTGATAGCTGTAAGAATATCCTCATCATTATTGATTATCTCAATAAGGATGTTATCCTCAAACTCTATGTGAAGATGAATGCACCCATAGTGGCTAAAGCCTTCCTCTAAAGTTCATTTTATTACCTTTATGATCTACCCTATATAATTATTTCAGACTGTGAGACCTAGTTCATCAGAGCTATCTAGATTTAAATCTACTAGCTCCTTAAGATCTTCTGACACCTCTTAACTACCTATCACCCTGAAACTAATAGTAGTACTGAACATATAATCTAGATAATTAAGAACTACCTTTAAAAGTTCTATTCATACATCTAGGATGACTGGAATGAACTCCTCTCACATGCTGAACTTGCAATTAATAGCTGTGATGCTATTAGCACTGATATCAGCCTATTTTTCCTCTTATATGATTATAATTTTGAAGTTCTTAATCTTACTGAATCATCTGAATCTTTTACTTCACCTTACAGTCTGATCCAAATTGTGGATATCATCATCTTAAAACTCTAGTAAGCCTGTGAGTGGGCTGAATCCTTCATGGCCAGTACTCAGCAGAATCAATAGGACTGTGTAAATGCTCACTGAAATCCCACTGAATGCTACAAGGTGGGTGATAAGATCTAACTAGACCTCCAAAACATCATGACTGATTACTCATCTCACACACTTGACTATTGATATGCTAAGTACACTGTTGTTGAAGTTCTGGGAAGTTATAACTACTACCTTAACATACCACCTGGAATTTATAACATGTTTCACATGAACCTGCTCTGCAAGGCCTCCATCAATCTGTTCCTCTCACAAGAGATCACTGACTGGTATCTGCCTGGCATCATTGAGGAAGACAATGAGGTAGAATATGAGATTAAAGTCATCCTCAACTGCTGTCACTATAGATAAGAATTTCAGTACCTGATGAAGTAATTTGAATATGAGGCCCCTTTATGGGAATTAATCTTCACCCTGCAGAATACCACCACACTCACCTATTATGAAGAATTGCACCTGCCTGATGAGACTCTACCTGCACCACACTGTACCTGATTCTCTGAACCCTCCCATCTGCCCTCTAAAATCAAATAGGGGGAGATAATGTGAAGGGCTACATTCTTATACCCTATATCTATAGCTCACCTGAACTTTGCCTGATCTCTAACTGCTCAATTAGATGCCTCTAACTGGGCCTTTATATGAATATTTATCTACTCTGACCTCATGTAATTCCCTTCTATTTATATCACATGATCTCACAATTTCTTTTCCTTTTTCCTTCCTTTCTCTAGTAATTATAATCTTAATTCTAGCATATAGCTTGCATGATCTGCTTATCAGAGTGTGCCTGTTACAGGCATGTAGTCAGTATTCTTAATAAATAGGCCTGCAAGTTTCTTGATAATATTTATGCATTTCTCTACTAGAGAGACTATATATTCAGTATTAATTGTATCTCAGACTACAGTAGCATTATTAGGTTCTAAGTCCTCAATGACTTCACATACATTCCTGTGCAGGCTAGATAGGATATGGTAATATAGCATTTTTAATTTTGCAGACTATTTAACCCTCTCATACTGGGTTCCTTCAGAGGAAACTATCTTATAATTAAGTAGAATGTTAGATTCTTTAATCACCTCAGCATCATCTAATATGTCATTCTATCATGCATTATAGTTAGAGCTGTCAAATATGATGATCTTTTTCATAGTAATAGCAGAGTCTATTTTCTTTTGATATTCATACACCTTAGTATGTAAAATGTCAGCTGTAAAGGTCAATTAATAGACTAGTTATTAGTGTGCTATCTCTCTCACAGAACTGAGGACCTGTGCCATCAAGTCTCTTAGTGCTCCTTCAGTTATTATAACTAGCCTATTAGGGTCCCCTATAGAATTATAGGCAGAGATGAGTATATCATTATGAATAATCTCTACCTCTTTATTCTGCATTGCATATTACTGTTTATATATATTGCAAGCTTTATAGATTGTAAAAGATTTCAAACTATCATCTTCCTCATTGGAATTAATATCAGGGTAGTTGATAGGCTATTATCTGGTTTATAACAGAGTCATGCCAGTAAGAGCCATTCTGTTGGGAGTGGGCCAAGCTGTAGCATCCATTTGGGGGGTAATAGGAAGGTTACTAGGCATGCCATGCATCTTTATGACACTTAATTAGGCCAATTAATGGTGTAGTCTCTGAAAAATAGGTCAGGGGTAAAGAGGCCAATTTGGGTAAAAATTCCTCCAAAAAAATTTTCTCATGCAATTTGAGGTGTAAGAACATGCAAATTTCATGAAATTGAATATCAAATAGTGAAATATAAGAGATATCCAGGTTATATGAACCTTCCAGTTGTTTTTGCAGCATTTTTGAATGAAAAAACATATACCAGGCTATAACCTGTGGGAAGGCTGAAGACTCTCATATTGCCTAGCTAGTGAGAGATCTATCTACTGTGTGACCACATGTTCATGCTAAGCCTGATTGGGAGATTGGAGGCGGCCTACAGCCTACAAATACAATGTTTTGATATTCATGTCGGCAAAACATTTCCCCGAAAGTCAGAAGCAGAAATCCGATTACATAAGCTGATTTCGTCCAACCGCGATTCTTTCAATATCGCGAAACAAAACTCCATAGATGAGAATAAAACGACATGTATAATGAACGGTATTCCTGATTCCGGCCTATGATCTAGCTCGGTGTTTTTGTTACGTTTATTTAAACATGCTGATTCTCGAAGGCACCTCTTCAAGCTAATGCCTCGTGAATATTAAATCGAATTCGTTTCTCGCCGCCACCGCAAATACTCAATGGCCGGTCCTAAATCCCTGAGAAGCGCCTCGTTGCAGTGGCAAAAACTGCTTCATCGATGTCTTTCTCAGAGGACAGATGCCTCAGAGTTCAGGGGCTTTGCAAAGTTGATGCTGGACCGCTATCCCCTCCCCACGAGGAAGCTCATAGATATCATTCTACAGTCACGATCGGTCACGAACGTGCCTTGGGATCCTTTAATCCCTCTCTACGTGGACACTATCCACAGGCTCCGGGCAATCAAACTCGAAAATATTTTACAATCTCTTCTAGCACACTCGACAATCTCTCAGAATCGACAGTCCGAGCCCGATGGATCCGTGGCCAAAACACCTGTCAGCACCCTAATGACAGACTACTGTATTATCCATAATGCAACAATAGCTGCTACATCAGGGCATGCCCCAAAGACCTCGTCAGATGCCGCAAACACGTTTGCTGCCCTCGCAAATTGGATTCTGGTATTTCTTTCATGGGGTTCAACTCATGAGGCGGGAAATGACCAGGAGAGCTGGTTAACTAGCTCTCCTGATGTTTTAGCCGTGTTTGAGTCACTTGGGATTCTATTTGCGGCTCTCGTGGGCACTGAAAAATCAGTAAACGCCCTTTCAACTCAACGCACGAAAGGTACTGTTGCCCTACCAGTCAAATCGCGTCGGGTCGATTCCAGTTAGAGGTACTAATCTGCTACTCTCTGTGGCTAGGCTGGAGAAATAAGCTGGGCCAAGCGCTTTCAGCATATATTCCTCTATGTGGCAGTGTCTCGATTCCTCTTCGTGACCGCCTTGATGTCTTGCAGAAGGAATTTAGTCTTTACGGAAACGACGGCGGGAAATCTCTCGAGGATACCATGATAGAAGGAGTCAATATCTCGGCATTAGAGTTTGAGTCCAATGTACTAGATGGATCCGCAATAAGCTCTAGAGCAGGGCCGTATATTTACGTTAATGCGTTGGTAAGTTTCCATCTTCGAGATTGATTTTACATGTACTGACAAGAGTTTGAAGCTCTTTGGGCGGCCTTTAATCGACGATAACATGATTGTGAACTATTTGAATAATCGTTACGGGGTAAGTGTGAAGGTAACTAGCTACCTTTCGTCTGAAACTAAAGGATTTATAGGGCGATCGCATCACTCTTATTGAAGAGCTTATTACAGCCTCATTTGATACCTTGTCAAATGCGATGTATCGCAACGAATCTAATCGCACCATGTTTATCTTCCGCTCCTTCCTCGTTAACAAGTTACCTCCATTTTTTGCTGAGATGTGTGCGGCCGCAATGGATCCCATGCCAATGGAACTTTATATCACTCGTGCTCTCAGCCGCATTGACCCTAATGCATTTCCCTCGCTTTCTGAAATATTCGCAATGCACAGCAACACTATGCTCGCGGATGTCAGGCAAGAATTCTTGTTTGCTTGCGCCCTGCATAAGTTGATACCTGAAACAAGCATCGAGAGACTACTAGGTGAAAATCCGATGCAAACTTTACCGGCGGGTGGACAGCTTCGGAAAGACGATCTAGTGTCCCAGATTTATACCAATCCCGAACGTGCCGAACAGCTCATAAATGAGTTAGAGTCAATGGAAGGAAATGCCGGTGCCATCGCCGGGGCTATTACCGAAGTACGTTCCCGTTTATCATCCCTAGATACCTCCTATTCTAACTCGCATGCAGGTAATGCACGGTCTATGTTCAAGGAAAGAGACGATGACGTTAAAGAACATTTGCAATTCTCTATCGCGCCGGCCCCAATCTTTGGATGTGATGCTACTTTTCAGCAGCCCAGCAACTATTCTACAGCCGCTCTGCGCATTATTGGATGCTTGGAAGTGGGATGAGGAACATGGTATTATCTATAGCAAACAACGAATTGGTGTTCGGACGTGCTAACCAAATGTAGGTGAGAGTCAGCCAGTCTACGATGAATTTGGCAGCATATTACTCCTAGTTCTTGCATTCAAGCACAAATACGGCCTATCACACCAAGATCTAGGGATATCAAACCCGGACTCGTTTGTCTTGCGGCTTCTAGATCATGGTTCTGCAAGCCAGAGGCTTGAAGACTTGGGTGAAAAACAAAGCCAAAATCTTGGAGCGTGGATAACGGCTCTATTCATTGCCGAGGGAATCAGCGACGAATCCATGTCGTCGTGCAGCCCACAGGAGTTTTACCTCCTAGTAGCAACACTTTTCAGCCAGAGCCTATCCGCTTGTGAAACTGGCAAATTGGAGTTTGATACCTTGAAAGGGGGCTTCGAATGTATGTGTTCCCCGTGCCTATCCTATGGAACCAGGATAATTCTAACTCCCTTTCATAGATCTCTTGGAACCTTTCCTTCTACCTTCTTTAGTGATGGCTTTGACTTGGCTAGGAAACCATATCTGGGAATCAGAAAGCGACATAACTACATCACTCCAAATTCTGCACGCCCTCGTCAAGCCCAGCTCCATATCCGGAGAAGCGCAAGAAATCCACCGCACGGTGCTCTTCATAACTGCGAGGTCACTAGAAGACGCCTTGAAAACCGCACGCTCACGCCACCCACCTTCTCGAACCGACATTAAACCCATCCTCGACGCTCTAGAACCCTACCACTCTTTCCAACGACGCGGCACCGCCCACCGCACCGAACTAGAAGGATGGACCAACAACCCAGCAGGCGGCGGAATTGTCACCAGCATCCGCAACACTTTTTCCTCTCTCGTACTCTGGAGCTCAAATCCTGAAATCAGCATGACACCGCCAAGCTACACGCATCGACAGCTCGTCGCCGGTATCCACCTCGTCGGTGCAGTCCGCGTGCTCCGCGGCATTATCGACGAGCTAAAACTGCAGACCGAAACAGGAAGCGGCGATCTCGCCCTCGATACCGCCGCAACACTAATCTGTGCACCGCTCGCAGACTCCTTTGCCGTCGACCGTGCCGCGTTCCATCCCCTCGACCCTTCCAAGGATGTCGTGCCCCGCTGTCCGATTCTCACGCTCCGCGACGCCCTTGCTCTGGAACGCGACCAGCTTCCGAAGATGATTGAAAACGATACCCTCCGCGCGGAGCTAGTTGTGCGATTAAACAGGCGCGTTGAGGCGCTTAGCGCCGTCCCGCAGATGGCGCAGGAGGTTTCGAATATCGATGTCGGCGATATCATGGAGGATATTAACCTCGGAGACGAGCAGATGGGGATGGGCAGTGGGGGGCAAGGCCAGGGTCAGGCGGGTGAGCAGGCGGGCCAACCGGGTCAGGGCGGCGAGGATGTGGAGAATCTCGATGGGATGCTCGATGCGGTAGCGGGGGTGGGGGCGGAGGGTGGTGTGGGGGGCGAACAAGGTATGGGGATGGGGATGGGGATGGATGGGATGGGGGGAATGGGTGGGATGAGTATGGGCGGTGGGATGGATGGGATTGATGATGTCCTGAATGCGGCGGATATGGGGGTTGACAATCCCGAATTTTTGGATTTGGATATGGAGGGGATGTTTTGAGGGGGGGCATTTGAATGATGCCCGGCTGCTTCTCGTGATCGTTTGCCTTTTTTCTTTCGTTTTTGGTTATCCGCGTGTTTATTATATACCTGTTTATATATATGAACGCCTGATATCTAGTGTAGCGATTTCCTGATTATGAATTTTTAGCCTTGATTATATATAAAGGATATATATAATCAAATTTCTTCTGATCTGTTGACAACAGTTTCACTGTAGCTTTATATATATATTAACACCCGTTTCCGTCCTTTCGGATCCCATCCCTGGCTCTCAGGGATGCGCCGTAAAAGGGGAACATCAAATTCGACAGAAAATATGTAGAATATAGCGGTGCTATAATGCCTTACAATTCAATCTGTCATAGAAGCATCATCTAACATACAATCCAATCCCCAGCCCCAGCCCCAGCCCTAGCCAATTCCATCCGTCGCGCTTGTATCACAGCTCGTCATTTACTGAATTCTCCATATTCGCCCTAGCTTCTAAACGACAATAGACCTGAGCAGCCAGAAAATAGGGAAAGAAAAGAACGGGGAGCAAAAAAAAAAAAAAAAACAGTCGCCGGCACGGCAGCGAAGTTCCACTTCCATTACACGCAGATGATGAGGGCCCCAGTGGTGCTTGCATATGGTAAGACATGGGTGAAATAAATACTAGATGTCTGATGGTGTTTTCAGTCGTAGCGCCGTCCGTCGTCCGAATCCTCAGTGTCCCATCCTATGCCGCGTCCACACCAGCGATTTTTCAGTCCCAGGTTGAGAATGGTTTGTGGATTTATCAGTTTCTCTTTTTCTCCTCCAGATATCGGGTGAATTTCTTTCTGATGAGTTTATATTTAATGTTAGCTAAAGATTGTTTCCCATAGAAAAGAAAAGGGGGAACAAAGAACTGACCCATGCTCAGTCATCCATCCGTAATGGTACTTGAACTTTTTCTCTTCCACCAACAACTTGGAAACCGTTTCAGTCTCATACTCAGGTTCGTCGTCTCCAAGTTCATCCTGACAACGCCGACCGCAGGCGTTTGGGTTACCGCGGTGGTTGAGAATTTCACGCGGGCAGATATAAACTTTGTCTACGAATTGCTTGAAGCTGCGGAACTGGGGAGGCGCGGTGCCACCACTGCGGAAGTCGATAGATGCTTCGAAAGCGTGAATTTGGTACGTCGTATCCCAGCTAACGCAGCGAAGATAACATTGCTCCTCCAAGAAGATTACCAAGTTGTCGCATTGGAAGTATTTCGCCTCCTCGAGTATGGTGTTGTACAAGACATAGTCGTGCTGTCCGGACTCTTTATCGAAGATGACAGGAAAAATGCCGCCGCGGATATACTGGAGGACATGCTCAAATGTCTTCCCATCTCTGTCGATGAAGATGAAGTCGTCTGGTTGTTTCTTGACCGCCCACTGCCCGGAGAAAAGGGCCTTGAAATACCGGCTTTTCTCAACCAGGACGTCGATGGTTGTTTGGAAACGCCGCTCTCCAACTTGGAGGATAACTGGATCCGACATTTCGGCAGGATGGTCTCTATGGACAGGGGGATGATTGCATGCGTCTTTGGAATGGCAGTTTGAGGGCTAGTTTCGAGATGACGAACAGGTAGTTGGAAGAATGAATGGTGGCAGACATAACAACCTAAAGCCACTGTCAGAGGGTGAAAAAAGATATCTCGGTTGGTACTTCCAATCAATAACACATCAACAGTCCAATAACACGTAGAAGAGTCGAAGACGGAACCATTTGAGCAAGATTTGCTGCCGCCGTGGTATCAGGGGGTGGTTGCCAACGAAATATTCCGTAGTAGAGCTCTTCTAGATCTTCCATCAAATGCAAACCAACTGCTTTAAACATCCAGTTACCTAGGTGTACATATGTATATTCTGTCCTTCCTGGTCTATCTTTCTATAAGGACGAGTAAAAGTAGATCGACACAGTAACCAAAATCAGCCCAAAGGCCGCAAAGATGGAGGGTCAACTGTCAAGTATCAAGGTTATGTATGCCATGTCGAAGGGCCCCTGGCTCCCCCCAAACATCTACATTTACCACCCATGTATAAACTTGATAAGGAGCAGGAGAGAATAATGGACGGGCCAGTGGCTCACATTTGACCTCCGAGAAATTATATATTCGATTCCCTATATTTTATATAACCCAAAAGCGCTATACATCCTTCTTCCTTTCGACAACGGCGCCATCCTCCGCAGGCTCCAATAACTCCCACCGACACGTGATATCATGCTTCTTAAACTGCGACACAATGCGATCTGCAATCTGCTCGAAGTTGGTCGTCGCGAGAGCTAATATCGTGGGTCCCGCGCCAGATAGACATATGCCTAACAAGCCAGGCTGCGTCGTAGGGTTCATCGAGCTCAGAATTTCACTGAGGCCCGGCACGAGGTGTTTTCGGTACGGTTGGTGTACTTTGTCTTGCATCGCGAGATAGATCATGTCCGGATCTAAGGGGGATTGGCTGAGGGCGGATGGGAGGAGGGTTGCGCGTTGGAGGTTGAATATCTGTGTTTGGCGGATAAGGGGCATGTGGTTAGTTGGTTGTGGTACAAAGTGAGAAAGTGAGGGGGGGAGGGGGTTAAAGAGAAAGACGTACGACATCAGCCCTCGAGTACGTCTGTGGTAGAACTTCGCGAGCTTTCGCCGTGGCGACTTCGAAGTTGGGTATTATCGCGATGGCCTTGATCTCTCGCGACCAGGGGAATTTCTTGTAATGGCCGATGCCAATTGGTGGCTCTGGTGGTTTCACGCCAGTATCGATTCCGCCAGCTGGTGCTGGGAGAACTTCGCTCAATGGGATTTCTTTCCACGCTAAGTCCTCAGGTTTGAGTTCGTTCAAGTAAGTGCCTACGAATCCCCCGTAGAGTGCCGCTGCAACATTGTCTGGGTGACGTTCTAGATGGCGCAGCAATTAGCAACCCAAACTACACAACATCGGACTGAGAAGATAGTATAACATACCAATCATCAGGCAGTAATCCAACATCCGAGCTTTGGTCAAGTTTAGCCCGCCTATTTCGTTCCCAAGAACCACACCCGCCGTAACCGCCGCTCCGCTAGACCCCAGTCCTCTCCCAAGGGGAATAGGGTTCTTGATGTGAACATGGGTTTCGACGGGGAAGGCATGTTGATTATGACACCGGAGGACATAAAGAGCCACCCGAGTAATGAGATTCGCCTCTGGGTCTAAGGGGACCTCCGCCTCACTGTCGCCCTCATAGGTGATGGCGCAATTTAGTGGGATGGTGGAGGAGCTGGTGGTCTTCGTAGTGACGTGAAGTTCAAGATAGATACTCAGGGCCAAACCTGTCAGGTAAAATGTCCATTAGCTTCCATAAATGTGAAAGGGAGAGTTGCAGAGCAACCTCCTCGGCACCAAATGATGGAGGGGTAGCTATCGCAATGACGGACATACCGATCACATCGAATCCCGGGCCGATGTTTGCAGATGAGCAGGGGACTTTGATGGTGAACGCCATATTTCGAATCTGGCAATCCAATTGGCACTGGCTATCCTGCGAAGCTGCTCAAGCAACAAGAACTGAGTCGATGGCTTTTCCCCTCGATCAATATCAGACTCCGAGGATCGCTGGGCGGGATGCGGTGGGGAGAGGATGAGTCATCATGATTCGATATCACGTGATATAATTTGCTGATATCAAATTTCACATCGCAGCAGACAAAACCACTCCGAAGAAGAATGACAATGGCCAATAATACGCAGCCAGGTATCTTATCCTGCAGCTCGGATATGCTGCAACTTGTCCCTCATACCGCCTACGAAACCTCTTGAGAAACGATCCACCGAACCGACGCCAAGCCCGAATCGAGAGGACGCCCTTGACGCGTATCCGCGCAACACGGGCAATTGGGTTGGAGTATCGGGGGATTGCTTCTGCTCGGCATGCAGTGGTTATTGGGTGCGCTGGACAAATGCATTGACGCATTTCGGGGTTGTTTCGGCGACCGCGAAAGCTCGTGCATCCTCCTGCAGACAAAGAGACGCAGGGGACCTACAGCTTACATAGAGCTGAATAGCAACAATTCAAGTTCATAAGCGCCACTGGAGAAGTAAGAGGGGAGCTACAGCCTACCATGAGCATGAGCATGGCTCGGTTGGAGGTCAATGGCGAGCTGAACTGGAGACTGGCCAAGAAATTGACCTTGAAGCATCTGCACGCTGTTTGTTTCAGGGAAAATGGCCTGATGGGATAGTTATCTGCAAAATGGCTGGCCAGCTTCATGCAGCAACAGGGAAAAATCGCATTATGTCTCTGTCAGGGCAATGGTTGGAGGCGCATTCCATCCTGTTGAACTCTCTCCTTCGGACAGCAGAGAGAGTTGCATTTTTGTGCGCAGGGGCTGGCTGGAGGGATTCTAAAGGGGTTCATGCGGCAATGGCGGAAGCTAGCCATGGCCAGATCCCGCAAGACGAGGCGGATAGGACTGTTACATCAAGAGGAAAGAAAGCCTCCGTCATGCCTTGCTGTGGTGCATACAGAACGATTCACGAATCGGGCCGGAGCCCGACCGAGATCGATTTGTGAAACGCAAAGAATAAAGGCCTCGTGATTCGTGAAGCGTGAGACTGACAGCAAGGTTGGAAGGCGGTCACCATGAAATTCAGATTCAATTGAGATACATAACTTAAAAAGGCAACAAAACCCCTTTAGATGCCATTCTCTGCTTGCCAACATCGTGCCATGCTTCTCCCGGTCGGACAACCTCAAGCTCCACAGAGCTTCCTTGTCCGCTGCGACTTCTCAAATCCAGTGTTCTGGCTTGCCAGCGGGCATCCACGATTCCACCCGGAGCGCCACCGATTCACTTCCGCCATTGAAACCCTCGCGCCCCGTCTCCGAAGAATCGCAACAAAAGCTTTTCGATGTGAAAACTCTCCATTTTCCGACGAAAACTTGAGCTTAGCTTGACTATTTTAGCTGCTTCCTGCAAAGTAAATCCTATTCGCCACCAATCTGAGTAACTAAGACAAACCAAGGAGTTTTTGAGGTCGATCTTCACACCAAAATGGGATCACACCCGCCAATGCAAGATCAAACAACGGGCGACGAGTGGTCACTTTTCGGCCGCATTAGCAGAAAGGCTAATATGGCCGTTGTGGGGTTTGGCTATTTTGGCTGGACCCAGCCACTTTAGCTTCGTAGCGGCATTGTTTTTTTAGCCATCAGCCAATTGCTGCCAGAGATACTCGGCATTTTGATTTTGACAGGTCGTCCACGAAAACAATCGTCGATTATTCGGGTGAGAAAGGTCGGACGCTCTCCTCGTCCCCATATCGAAAGATCGATGGCCAATTGGCAATGGGATATTGGGTTTCAATGTTTGCTGCGGAGCAATTGGCCATCTGGGAGGTGGGACTGCTCTCGTCATCCAAGGCACCAAAAATAAGAAGAGCAGAGGGGCGAAAACTAGCAAGGGCGACACTGATAAATCACAACGCGCAAACATCTCACCTCGGACAGAAAACTGGAGAAAAGCTGTAATGGCATACTTTTGATAAGCGGATCAGAAAATGAGAATAAAAATAGGGCTGGTCGGATTCTGAATCTCTCAAAATTGCCAGGAGTGCATACCCCCCAGGATTCTGTTTCCTACCCCCACCCCACGCAGAATCACAGAAACGAAGCTGTCAGGTGTGATTATTGACAGGGTTCTGTTTTTGACGTGATTATTGTTGGCCAGTCAGCTGCAATTTTTCTTCCTGGCAGGCCCCCCAAGCCGCCAGGGTTATTTTAAGGCTGGCCTGAATTGATAGAGTGCCGCAACCGCGCAGAGGTGATCTTTTGAGAAACCAACAACTCTTGTTGGAGTTGGCCCATTGGGTAAAATGATAACATCAGGCTGTGATTCTTACCTTACCCCGCTGCCCAGGTGTTGCCGCCGGTCCCGCTGGAACTGCTGCTGCCGATGCTGTGCTATGGGGGGGCATGGTTAAGCACATATGCGTCCCATCACGTGTGTCCACCAACAAGGCTGCCCACGGCCTAATTCTTGACCCCTCAACCCCTAACGAACTCCGCCTCGGATAGGCTGGCAAGGAAGCTCATTGCTAACTTGAGTTAAACGACTTCGGGGGCCCGAGGGCGTCTGGGGGGACCTGGCAAACAGGGTAATAATAAAAAACATTAACATGATCCATCCCGGCCGGAACCTGGGATAATTTTTGAGCTCCGGGAATATTAGTAGGTCATTCCCCACTGCGCCAATTAACCCTTCAAACTTGTTTTCTTGAAATAGAGAAAAGAACTCGGAGTGGTCTTATCCCTCTTTGGAGAAAAGCTTCATGGGCGGAATTAGAATCACGAAAACAGACCATCGCTTTGAAATCCGCCTTCTCAGTTTCGGCTGGGTGCTATCTTCTATGAGGTCAGATCCTATCTTCCTGCACGCCAGTTCCCTCATCACGGTTCCCTTCGCAATGGTGGGAGCACAGCTGCCATGGCTATTCTCGTGACATGCGGGGCGCGCTTGGATGAATTCGGGTAGAATCGCGAGACTCGCCTGGAGGTATCCCGGCCTCTTAATAGCTCCCCATAATTCCCTCAACTCCAAGGGTCATCGGCATGCTCGATCCAATACCCACCTGCTCGCCGGCTGAGCAGCTGCCAGACATAAATATGGATGCGAGGAATCAAGTCAGCGACGAGACGGGCCGGAAGGAACACAACTTCGTACCCTGGTTAGAATCATTGGTGACGGGCCGCGAGTTAGCGTGCGGGTAAACTTCCCCGGTGTGAACCTGCAAGGGGCAGCAAAGCGATTTTCAATCCATCTAGCCTCTTTTATATTTGGCTTTCGGGGAATTCTCATTGGATGGTTGACTTTTTGTTGCAACTCGACGTCCGATAAGAATCGGGGATTGAGCTTCGTTGTGGAAGCTTCAGCACTAAGTACCATTGCATTGGGTGGGAGGCTTCAAAGCAGGAATGGACGAGAGCAGCCAGCATTATTAGTGTTCATATCTGTGATGGTTTGAACGGGTCAGAATTGCATCTTCAAATCTATATTTTCATCATTGCAAGCCCGCTGTATGGCAGCTCTTATCGAAAGTCGCCATCTCACGTAACTAATCTCAGCTACAGTAACGTGATCCACCACCCTGCGAACACTCCCACCCAACGAACACATGTTTTTAACCTCAACCCTCCATCTTCAAACATCAACACCATGAGCTACAAAGCTTCAATTCAGGCTGCAATTACTGATTTAGAATCACAAGAGCTGCCAAATTTCTCTCATACCACTGAGAGATACAGTGTCAATTGAATAATACTTTTGCAGCACTATAGAGGTCAGCAGAAGACAAAAAAGGAAGCTGCCTTCTCCTGCTGGTAAAATCTTATAGATTCTGAAGAAAAACACCTCATATCCTATATCAATTGACTCACAGACTACAGTTTCCCTGTTACACCATGTATTCTTGAAAATCTCATCATTGAGATTACTTGCCAGAGCTCTATAGGCAAGAATTGGGTGGTACAATTCTGCACCCAACACAGACATGAGATCAAGTTGTTATATCTATAAAATATCAACCAAAAATGGAAGATTATAAATAATTCAGTATATTTCAGTCATTTCTTCATGCTTGTACTGCTTTTTTGCTTATATCCATCATTTTTTTCAATTGTTTTTGTGGGTTTTATGAGAAATACTGATTTGTACAGTGTCATATCTAGCTATAGTAGATGATTATAAAATATTAAATTCTCCCATAAAATATGTATAATTTTGATGAAAAAGGCTTCATTCTAAATCTTATACAGACCATCAAGTACATCATCTCTATTAAATCTCTCAAATTAGGGCAGTTAATTAGTGCCAGTTAGGATGGAAGCTGCAAGTTCATATTATTACTAGTAATAATTTATGCTAATAGAACTATAATCCCACTTACTCTCATATATAAGGAGGAATCAAGGGATATGCAAGATACTTGACTAGAGGATTTTAATAGTGAAAAGGATCAGACCTTCTTTACTACTTCAGAGAATGAATGGAGTAATGATGAATATGAGTTAATATGATTAAAATCTATGTTTAACTACTATATAAAGTCTAAAGCAGGGCTATGCATGTAGCAGCTTCTCATATTAGATGGCTATTCTTCTCATATCAATATGAAATTCATTAATTTTACAGAATAAAATTATATTTTACTCACAGTCTTTCCTCCTCACTCTACACACTATTTACAGCCACTAGATATCAGGATATTTGGACCCCTCATAAAGGTCTATTCAAACCAATTAAATGAGAATATTTACACTATATTAGGTCTCATCTATATAATAAAATAAGATTTCTACTATTTATTCAAGCCAGCATGGGAGGAAGCTGTTACACCTGCAAATATAACTATAATATTTGAAGCCACTGAAATCTACCCTATCAACCCTGACTACATTCTTAATAAACTCTAATAGGTATACTTATAAATACCTGCAGAGCTTCCTCATCCAACTCCTATAACTATATGAGTGTGGAGAGGCCTCATGAAGCACATTACTTACTCTAAATGTTAATTTTCATATAATACTTGATGACTTATCTATAACAGAAAGAGAATGACACTTAATAGAGAGATTTTCTTAATAGAAAATTAAAATCTTCAGCACACCCTAGACTATGAGTATAAATAATGAAAGTACCTTAAGGCTCTAAAATTATTTAATACTATTAATTCTTTTATGGTGCAGTTCTTCTCACCATCCAAAGTTCAAGCTATTAGAGAGAGAGAAGTCACTATAGAGATCAAAAAAATTAATGAATAAGCATATAAGGATAATGCTCACCTGCAACACATTATTTTGAAGAAATAGAGAGAGGCTGCTGCTACCAAACAGAGGCTTCAACAAGAACATGCATGTAGTGAGGCTGCTAAGTACCATAAGAAGGAAAAAGCTGCAAAAGCTGCTCAGTAGCAGGTTAATGCTGAGCTACAGACTACTAAGCATCTATAGTAGTAAAAAGAGAAGGAAGAACATGCTGCAAAACACTTGCAGGCACATTTAAATCAACAGACAGGCAGCTTGCCATTAAAACAGTCTGTAGAGCAGGTAACTACAGTCTCAATTAACTCCCTATGCCCTATACAACCTTCCCAAAATAGTAATAAGATTCATACAGATCCTCTCAAGCAAGATCTTGCTACTCCTTTACTATTTCCTACTGTTCTTGTCCTGGATGCTTCACCTATTCTAAATCCACCCACCTCTTGTTTCAGATGCTGTATTAGGCCCAATAATCATTTTTTGGATTAACCATACAGTTTTCTATGTTCTACCCCACCTGTATATTTAATGTTTAATTTTTAATATGAATTTTTAATTGTGTTGTTGAGAAATCATCAAAAACATACAGCTGTTGGTGGCAGAATTTGATGTTCATTGGGTGGGAGTGTTCGCAGGGTGGTGGATCACATTACTGAGTACCCCCACCAATTCTTGCATAAAGTTATGAGAGAAACAGCCGATATCAAAACGATCCTTTCGATTCGGACCGGAACTTAAAACTCATCACAGTGATGGGGCGGGATTCACAGTGGATCAATGGACATCGTCCGATTTCACGTGATATCATTATCGTGATGCATACAAGCTCAGCTCCGCCAATACTGCTCCTTTTTGGGGTCGGCACAAGAACAGCAGTCGAGACTCCAAGACGACAATATCCACACCATGATCTCCCACTGATACAAATAATGCTTGTCAAAAAGGGATCCAGACATGTAACCCTGGATACAAGCTTAACGGCAATGTCGGGAACCCAAAAAGGAACCCAAAAAGGTGGCCCCAAAAGTTTGTCTAGTGTTCACGCTGTCTTTCAATAGTTTGCTGCTCCAAAAACAATCCCACGCGGGAGTCGCATTGCAGACTCGGATTCCATGTTGTACACACGCCTTGCAGTTTTTGCATCCTTGATTCTTCAGCAGTGATGATCGTCAAAAGGAACGAAAAGATGAGAGTATTGGTTTTTAGTTCTCAGCAAAGGGCGGCGAACTACTGTATCTTCCTTGATTGCCGGTCCATCAAGGATTCAAGGGGATGGGACTCCGCATGGTGCGAAAACGTGGGCCCCATCACATCCACCATCCTTCAGCTTGTGACGAGTTGTTGTTTTCGACATGAACTGATGAAAAGGAGCAAAAATAGGAAGCAAAAAAAGAAAGAAAAGCGAAAGGGCTATGGACCGGTGTGAAGAAATGAAGCCATGCACGATTCCAAATGGGGATATATTATTAGTGCGAAGAAGAGGAGGCAATGCGTGATTATCAAATATCCTCCCGGGTCCCCCACAGGCCATGGCGAACTTGCTTCCTGGCTAATACCTGACGGTTGGGCGGGCGGGTTCGTTCCCTCACGGCCCCGCTCAATAGTTTGTCGGAAATACCCCTCCAAGAAGGTAGGGCCCGCCCCTTTGGCGGAGAAAGGGGGTATTGTCACCTCTCACCTTTTATTACAGGAAGTTCTGGCCAACCTGCCAGTGCCGCCTTTTAACTGGTTCAAACAGGCGAAAAAAAAAAAACTGTGTGGAAACGTTTCGATGACCCCCAAGGCAGACTGCAGATAACTATCTCTCTTGAGAAGAGAAGAATCGGAGAGGGAAAAAATAGATACGAATGCCATCACACCTCTTGGAAACCTCAACCCCCCTTTATTTAGCTGTCACTCCCAAGGTGACGAATCGCACCCGCTCCCCTACTAACGTGCAGAATATGTGGATAATCCGGCAGTTGTTTAAAAAGAGAAAAGAAAAAAAAAAGATCACCCTCATCATCTCATTTTCTCCTCAGTTATTAGTTAACTGGCGAACCTCTCACGCGAACACGAGACGCCTGGGCGCTGGCCCTTGGAAGTTGGCCCCTGAATTCTTTGGCAACTCCAAGGCGTTTTTCTCCTCGTTGATACTTTGCTAGTAGTTCGTTGCCACATCAAAAAAAAAACGGTTTCTCCCGACAACCTGTGTTGGGTTTTCAATAGTTTGTGGGGTTCTTTTCTTTCGGTAATTAGGATCCGTTTCTTTGGCTCTTTGATGCTCCATCAAGCACGCGGATCGGGCGGTCCCTCTCTTGCCCCTGTAGGCTGTGGATGGACATCGGAATCTTATCTTCTCCAGCTCAAGGTTTACCACCGGCTGGCTAACGATTTTACTAAAAGAAAACTAACCAGTTCTCATACGTTACGTGGAGGATATGTCCACAAACTCGGACCCCTATTCATATCGTCCATTCAATGGCGAAATAGCCAGGGCTGAATTCGACCAACCACCAGCTCGGCAGTGCATTGCATTGATTTGCCCCCGTATTCTTATGCGGGCAATAATGTACCATATCCCCGGGTACCTAGTGAGTTAAGAATAAAAGTGTCCTGTCAAAACATGATAAGAGAGACCTATGAATCGCATCTGAAACGAAGCGCCCATCATATCCTCTCCAGATTCCAGGTCCCAGAGTGGCCTCTTCCACGGATTCAGAACAATGGACACCATCCCACCGACAAGTCCCTGAGGTCCCTCATCAATAGTAATACTGAGAAGTGTCACAGAGCAAGCCATCTGCCATCTGGCCCACCAGTTAAGTTAGCTCCTCGCGGCTTGATTCATGAACATACTATCAATCGATAGGGGTAGGGCAGAATGGGACCTGAAACTTGATGATGAAAGGCGATAAAGAAAACCATCCCCTCGGTGTCTGTTCTGTCCATTCTGTTCAGACCTGGAAGCAAGCCGCTGGCGTAACTGTAACTGTAACTGGGGTCCAGGGCTGGCTGCTCTCCGATGAACAATAAAAAATAATAGTAGACCAGAGAAAAGGGTCGATTCTGAGATGCAGTTTTAGGTACCAGCCTCATCAGCGATTCGGATTTTCCCCCTCTACTCTGGGCCTGGGATCATTTTGGCGGGTTCAGTATTATCCCATAAAGTCTAGAAATTGTTATGCATGGGTGATGTCCTTTTTACGACGTCCTTCTTTGACAAGTTGAGGGTGGTGGAGGGGAGGTGCGGGGACGCGCGGGTATGTAAGCAACATTCCGACGACATACATCCATCTCTCTGTCTCTACGTATCGATCTGTTGATGCATGATAAAAAATGCATACTTCCGTCTGCGCATCTCAGCCTGTAACCTAGACCCAAGCAAAATACGTTCGGTGCCTGGCAGTTTTTTGAAACCTGGGAACTCCTGTCTGGCATTGAAGTGTTTTACTATTAAAGAGTTCCAGTCAAGGTTTTTTCTGAATAGTTTGAATGGCAGGGAGGGCTCAGGGAGGAAGTAAAGGAATTCCCCGAAAGCAAAAGGAAGTATGGATGATAATTGATATCCCATATGCTGTGCTGGTTGTTATTGATTCATGATTAGTTTTTGCGTAGGAAGAGAGGAGGACGGGGGAAGGGTTTGAGAAACTGAATGGTGAGGTTCGTTCAATTGCGGAGCATGCAGACGGATACCTTGGTAGCAATGAGAGAAATGTTTTGGAAGTTGATGTTTGGTCTCATGTGCTCATGTGTGTCTGTGGGAGTTTGATCCCCATTCTGCAGCCGATACATATTGATGGGCGACAGCTTCATGAACCGCGGCAAGGCGCAAGCCCAGACCAGAGCAGCATCGAGATTCGAGGGATCGCAATTGGGGATAAATAGACCCTCAGAGGAAGAATGAATAATAGGGTCCATACCCTCGGAGCTGGAATTATTGCGGCTTTTGTGATATATCCGACATACAGATCGCAGGAGAAAGATTTCCTTCGATTTAGAAAAGTGTTATTCGTCCATTACAATTCTGACCTCTCAGAAAAAAAAAATCAACGCCACAAAATGCGCCTCGAAGATAGGATCTGTGCTCGATGAGATTTAGGCTTTTTTGGGACCGTGGAAGGGCCATCGGCCCTACCGTTGTCAAGAGAATTCCAACCTGTTGTTCGAAGTGGCCTGTTGTCTGTCGGACATCATACATGGGAGTTGTCGCACGTTTTCCTCCCGTCGTGGGTCCAAAGCTCCCTCTCATTCTGTTCCCGATTAGGTTACCGAATTGCAGCGTACGAGTCGCTTGAAGCGCGCTGTCAATTGTTTTTTCGAGTGCTCTGTCGAGCTTCTACATCATCATTTTACCTTGTAGCTAGCCACAGGGAAATCATGCAATATATCTGCAGCTTTACCCCCCGAATTTTAAATGCTGTGGGAATCGAGGATGCATGTATGCAGACGCCGATGGACGCGACCCAGCGCAAGCCTGGGCGAGCAGCAAGCTTGTGATGGCGGGTCAGCGAGTGGGCCGTGAAGGGAATGGGCACTGGGCAGTGTAGACCAGTAGCAAACTTCCGCCCTGACGCCAAAGCGCTGTGCTTGGCTTTAGCCCAGAACTGAACCCCTGGAACTTGGAAGCTCGACGCCGCCAACCGGAAGACGGACCAGGTTTCTGGCTTGGCGAGGGTGCCCCTGCTTCAAGATAGACAAGCCCAAGCCTGCAAGGTTCTTTTCGCAGCGCGGGACTAACTTTAGGCTCGCCCACTTGACCGGGGTTTGCAGGATGGGGGCTTGGATAGTGACACAGGGGGCAGAATTGTGCATGCCGCCATCAAAGTTCCGCACACTAGCTTGGGGACGACAGACGACAGACGACGTGCTCGATAGGTTTCCGTATCTGCAGCTGCCAACTTGTGACGACAGGCGGCGTGAAGATACCCCACGAGCGGAGGTTGCTCTGCCCACGCCTGACGGCCTCGTAATCGTCTCATAGCGAGGCAGGGGATATCTTCGGGGGGCACAGTGGATATCACTACCGGATGGCCGCGCGGGGACCTACCCCTACCTCCGTAGCGAAATGATCACACCGACGATGCTGGGGCATAGTCGCCGGAAGAAGAACTGGAGCCCAGGGGCAGTGGACTCGAGAACCGCTCCTGAGTCCTGGCTCTCTGGAACCGATGGAGACGGCAGGCCTTAGCCCGTCTAGCGCAGAGGGTCGTCCACTGGAGGCGGAATTTGGGACGGGTATCGGGAAGCCAGCCACTCCTGGATTGTTTTTTCCAGCGCTATCCACGCTACCTGCACCGTTGGAACGGCGAAGAAGCCTTTCCATTGCCCACTGCCCATTGCCCATTGCCCAGCCCATGCCGTGTTCTGCTTGCTCTGCCCGGTCCTGGCTGCTTCGTCCGCTTGCTCCACCGAGCTCTGCGTCGCTGCTGGCTTCTTCTCCTCTCCTCGCATCATCCTTTCTGTTTCTCCTGCTTCTCTTCTTCTGTAGCGACAATTGAGTTGTGGACCTCCGTTTCTTGTGCATATACCCCATCCCGCCCTTTTTTGCGTCTGGCTGATCTCCCTCTTGCCAGCGACTGAGGGAACAGGCGCCGACTGCTCTATTTTTGGGAGCTGGATACCCTCGTTGTCGCAACTGCGCTGGCATTCGTCGTTCTGCTGCTGCGTTGGTTCCCCCGCATTTGGCTGTGGCAGGTTTTGGTGTCGAGATCCTATTGTCTCGCGGTGAGATATCTTGTTTGGTGGTTGATATCTTGCAACAAACAACAACAACAACAACAACAACACGCTGTCGCTGAACATTGACTGTACAAATAACCCCCCGCATATCGCCAACAGCAAGAGTTGGATATTCTTGGCCCCGGATTGCACACTGAATTGAGTTCGTTGCTTTCCTCAGTCCTGGTGTAGCAACATATGCTGGTCTGTTTGTTGGTGAGTCTTCATGCGCTTGATTGCACACAATGGCATTGTACAGCACACGGCCATTGTGTGGAGGTATCTTGGTGTTTAAAGAGCTGCTGTGGACTTCTTATGTTTAAAAAGCTGCTGCTGCCCATGCTGTATGGCGGATGCTGATGTGCCTGTTAGGTTTGACTGTTGATATCTCTTCGAATATATACATACCCCCGACTCACTCGCGGCTTTCGGTTGCGCAAATATACCCCCCCACCCCCCTGTATATGGACGATGTGTGACTGTGGCTCGTTGCAATCGGTATAATCGCATGATCCTCTAGGCGGTCGCATCTCCCCGCCCTCTGCATCGTTTCGATCCTTGCTGTGCTGCCCATGGATATCCAAGGCGACCATGTGGCTCCCCTGAATGTCCTAAAACCCAGACCCCATGTGCAAATGTATAACGCTTTCTCGACCGGGATGGGCTCGAATACCCTCTTACCTGCATTCCAATCGCAAATGCAGGTAACCCCTCCGTTGACGCCGCATAGCTCCCGAGAGGAGATGGTCAACCGGAACAGCCAGGAAATTCCCGAGTTCCACAACTACCTACGCGCTTTCTACCCTTTCCAACCAAATGCAGGCGTTTCTTCATCGACGGTCACCTTGCCTTTGGAGCAGGGCGACATTATCTTGGTGCATTCAATCCACACCAATGGCTGGGCCGATGGCACCTTGCTGGAGACGGGTGCTCGTGGCTGGCTCCCGACGAACTACTGCGAAGCCTATGACCAAGTGCAAATGCGCCCACTACTCAAGTCATTGACGGAATTTTGGGATACTATCCGTGGCGGATCACTTTCCACCCTGCACCAGTTTAGCAACCAGGAATATATGAAAGGTCTTTTTGGGGCCGTCCGGTTTCTACTGGTGAGTGAAATTTGGTCTTCTGCCTCACAATTCCGCGCTAACCTTCTATTAGGAAAAATGTGAATGTTTTAAAGGAAATTGTCACTTGGTGCAGAAATTTGACGCTTTGAGAAAAGGCCGAAAGGCAATTCTGGCAGATATTGTATCCTTGGTGAAACTGGCAAGACAGCTCCAAGAGATTGCCAATGGACGTGAGCATGACGGGCCCCTGGACGACATTTTTGACCAAATGCTGTTCAGAGCTTTTAAGCTTGTCACTTCGGGTGTGAGATTTTTGGATATTTGGAACGAAGAAGTTGGTCTGAGCAGAGCCATTTCAGAGTTTGACACCTCTCGAAGTCGGAGCCATGAGGCCTACGATATCCCTTTAACTCCCCCAGTCGACGCTTCGTTTTCTCCCGTGACAAATGGAGGATCTACGCCATCCTTCAGTATCACGGAAAATGACAACTATCTGGATAGCAACCGTGCCTCTGCTGGACGAGGCGAATTGTATGACCTCCACGGTGGACACAGACCACTGTCGTTCCAGGCAAAAAGGATATCTATCTCCCATCGTGTATCCTACAACGGCCCTTCGTCGATACATAATCCTAACCTTGCCTCCGTCCTCCTAACCTCGGCCTACGACGAATTTCTCGGGGTTCTTGGTTCATTTATTGGGCTCCATTTGCAGTCGCGCTCGTCCACAGAACTGCTAGTTACTACGCAAAAGGCAACCCAATCATGCCGAACTTTGCTTACTATTGTTGGAACAATTTGTGAACATGATCTTCATAGGTCGGATCTTTTGGAGCAAGCCAAAAACACACTTTACGACAGGATCACAGAACTCGTCCATGCTACTCGTGATGTTTTCCGTCCCGCGCATGCTTCGGATGAGGAATTTGTCTTCATGCCAGATGAAGGGAAAAGATTAGTTGACGCAGCGACTGGTTGTGTGAGGGGAGCCGGTGACTGTGTGGCCAAAGCAAGACGCATTTTCGAACGAAGCGGTGACTTTGAAATTGAGAATGTTGGGCTCGGCATAACGGGATTGGATACGGATCAATGTCAGGCTACTGCTATAACTCAGCCTGAGTATGTTGACGAACCCGAGGTTGCCCAAGAGTCGAACAGCAATTTCGAGACTACGGCCCCCGATTGTGAACTCCCTCAACGTTCCCCGCCCCCTCCTCTCCTAATACCAGATAAGCCGTTGCCTTTTACCCCGGATTTAACAGAGTCTGCTACCCCGTCTGACTACACGACGGATTTTACGGATACAGCGACCGAAACCCCAACCTCCTCTCTGGGCGAGCCAATGGAGTTGAATTTTTCTTCTTATTCTGATTCGGAAGACACCACTCTTCCCTCTGACCAATGCACTATCTACGCCACTGGCGAGACACCTGCCGTGGACAATGAGGACGGCAATTCTGTTCAAATGTATCATGCAGAAACGACCATGGATGACTCGTGTGCTACAAGCGACGGAGCTTATGTTAGTAGCATTCGAGATTCGGAAGTTAGCACTGTTTCCCAGGCATCTACTCGTGTTACTACGCCCGATTTCAACAAACCCTTCCCGCCCGTTGCTGTATCCACCAGTTTCCACGGCAGCCAGGCGACCCTGATCGAGGAACCAGACGAGGTAGAGCATCTGTTGGAGAAAACTTATGCTCAAGAACTCATGCACAAAGACGGCCAAGTTATCGGTGGAAGTCTTCGAGCTCTCATCGAGAAACTGACGGCTCATCAATCCACCCCTGATGCCCTTTTCGTCTCCACCTTCTATCTAACCTTCCGGCACTTCGCAACACCTACCGACTTTGCCGAAGCCCTAATGGATCGATACGACTATATTGGAGATAGTGCTGATGCCGCTGGTCCAGTTCGTCTGCGTGTGTACAACATATTCAAGGGGTGGCTAGAGTCCCATTGGCGGCATGATCGTGACGACGTCGCTCTTCCCTCAATTTTGAGATTTGCAAGAACAAAGTTGATGATTACTTTGCCCAGTGCTGGCAAACGTCTCCTCGATCTCGCAGAAAAGGTGTCGACCGTTCAAGGGCCTGTGGTTCCAAGACTTGTGTCTTCAATAGGAAAAACAAATACGGCTACCGCCCAATACGTTAGCCCGGATGTTCCCCTTCCTACCCCTATCATTTCCAGGAGTCAGCTGAATCTTCTGAAGCAATGGAAAGCCGGGGGACAAGCTCCTAGCATTCTCGACTTTGACCCTCTAGAATTGGCTAGACAATTCACACTAAAGGAGTCGAGGATATTCTGCTCTATCCTACCGGAGGAGTTACTTTCCACTGAATGGATGAAGAAGTCTGGATCCCTGGCTGTTAACGTACGGGCAATGTCAACACTTTCGACGGACCTTGCCAATCTTGTCGCCGACTGTATTCTCCAGCTTGAGGAACCGAAAAGAAGAGCCGTTATCATCAAGCAGTGGGTCAAGATTGCCGCGAAATGTCTCGAGCTGAACAACTATGATTCCCTGATGGCAATCATTTGCTCTCTCAATTCCTCGACTATTTCTCGTTTGCGACGCACCTGGGAGCTTGTCTCCCAGAGAACAAAGACCTTGCTTGAACAGCTGAGGGAGATTGTCGATGTTTCGAGAAATTATGCAGTCCTTCGGCAACGTTTACAGAACCATGTTCCTCCCTGCCTACCTTTTGTAGGCACATACCTCACCGACCTTACATTTGTCGATCACGGCAACCAGGATACTCGGTCCCTCCCTACTGGTGATGGAAGCAAGCAGGTTATCAATTTTGATAAACACATGAAAACTGCGAAAATTATCAGTGAACTCCAACGCTTCCAAATACCATACAGGCTTGCCGAACTCCCTGAGCTCCAAACTTGGATACAAGATCAACTGGTTCGCGTCCGCGCCGCAGGGGAAAAGAGCTTTCAGAACTATTATCGGCGTTCGCTGGTCTTGGAGCCTAGAGAACAACCCCTTCAACGTGGATCACCCCCAGAGCCAACCCCGCCATTGGCTCGCGAGACCCCGAAGGACAAGTTCGATTTCCTTGCGTGGACTCACAGTTCCAAAACAAAAACTGTGGCTTCGAATGGTTAAGGGTCTAATCTTTGGCCAAAAATATACTCTAATTGAACCGAACCTCCTCCGGCTGCTACGGAGCTCTTTCCACCGAGACACCCCGCTTATTTACGTGTTACGATATGATGACCATGATACTTCTTGCCTATCACTTTCTCACTTTTACCCACCTTCATCGTCATTTTTCACTCGATTTTTAATGTGTATATTTTTTTCTCCTTTCTTGTTCCTTGTTAACTCAGATATCCCCAACGCAATACATATGTTTATTTTTTCGCAATATTTTCTTGTGTCAGAAACGGGCGGCAAACAAATTCATTCTGGTCTTTTTTTTTATTTACAGATGTTAGAATCGGGCAAACATGTACACACCTAACTGGCGAGGCGTACCATAACCATACGGAAAAGAAAGCTTAAGAGAATACCCGGCATGCGAATGCCCCCTTCCTGGCCTTTTGCATTTGGGAGAAAAAAAGGTCACACGACCCCAGACAGAACAGCTGTTGCAGAACATCATAATTTTGAAACTTTTCTTTTATAAGCACTGTTTATTTCTGGGCTTGGGACGGGCTGGGTTTGGATTGGGTTTGGCATTTGGTGTTCTTTTTTTCCTTTCTCATTTTTGCCCCCAAACTTGCTTTTTCCGTCCCTCATGGAAAACTACAAGTAATAGGTGGTCCTATCCCGTTGTCCTTTTTTACGTTCTTGCCATTTATTTAATATCCAGCCCTTTTTTGTCTCTATTTCGTTCGTCCTACTTTCTTCTCTTTTCAGGGCGAATAACTTTTTTTTTTATAATTGTTTTTATTTATTGACAGGCTTGAGTATTTAACTTTAACTGCCCCGGAAAACAGTAGGGGGGTTGAAAAAAATGGTCATGATATTATCAATGTTTTTAAACGGGCTTATTTTAATAAGGAATCATGTTCACGTTATACATAACTAGTATTATTTAACCATGCAAAAAAAAAAAAACCCTCAGGTGAAGAAATGATTCATTTCAATTTCAATTATTATTCAGGCTTTATTTTAGTTAGAGCTTTTATCCGGCTATGAAGATGTAGTAAGTAGTATTGTATGGTGATTCTGCCTCTTTCCTTTTCCTTTCCCTTTTTAAGGGAAGTGGAAGTTTCAGATTAAGCTTTCTTCCTTCCCCCTTTTTTTTGGGGGTTTGGGTTTCAAAATTCAGGGACACGGTTCTGAGTGATAAATAATCAGAAGAAAGAAAGAAAGAAAGAAAGGGGTAAAATGACTATAACTCAACCCTTGACAGCGAGACCAGATAACTATGCCCTGCCCTGCTGTCTTCCACCAGGTTCCTGCGCTTAGGTTTCTGAATCAGGGGTGAAATGACGCTGCGATGCTTGTGAGTTGTGAGGTCCATGCTATTTTTCATACGATCCTACCCAAGCTTGTGCTCATAACTAATAACTATTATTACTCGACCGCGCGTCCAAAAAGAAAGCAACTGTTCCTGCATAACGGGCTCAATCCGGCGTGGTTCGACTCCGACGAACGGTGGTTTCATGTTGTTCGCTCAATAAGTAGTCAGTTGCAGAAAGTTTATCGTGGCAGAGAGAGAGAGAGAAAAAAGGGAAGAGAAAGGGAAGAAAGTTTGGGATCTAGATTCTGTAATCATATGGCATACGATTCGTTCCACCGGGACCATGAGGGCGGGAACCCCCCTTTTTTTAAGTTAAATTGAAGGGTATCCCGGCTGGGGGCGCGCGACGGGCTAGCATGAATCGCGGAGTGGAGACTCGCCTGCTCCACGCCCATTCTCCCTTCTAGGTCTTTCCCCGGGCGGGAGGCTGCCTCAATATGGACTGGCCAGAGACGTGGGTCATGATTCATGAGCCGCGGTCCCACCTGCTGCCGCTGGTGGAGTAGTGCAGGGAAGAGATCGGAGATGTCGAGGATGGGCATGTATCCAGCAGATCCCGTCCCAGCTCCGTTATGCAACATTTATACTCTCCACACTATGGGGTTCAGGTATGGCTTGTGGGACTCACATACCATGCTAGAGGTGGAACCCACCAGGCGACGGTCTTTCAGTTTCTGACACGAAATTAATCATATTTCATGATTTATAACTCTTGTCCTGCATCGTTGCCAGTTGGAAGGCCGGACGGCTCGCTTGTAATCGGCCGAGTTGGTCCGAGTGGTTTGGCGAAAGAATTCGAGGGCTCCCTGCGGCTTGGTGCGGGAGATGGCAGCTGAAGCATGGCGTCGGTGGTGTTCGGGGTATGGAAATTGGATTGCGGTTGCGGAATAATGTATGGAGAGGAGGGCTGGCTCATTTCTTCCATTCGATTGACTTTCGAATATTCTATCCTGGTCTGGGATGAGTAATGGAATGATAATCAGGGAGGAACAGAGCAATGGTTCATTAAAAAAAGGACTATGATATTCCAAAAAAAATAAAGCTGAGAGAATATTTCAGCCTCTGGAACCTTCAAAGAGTGAAATAATCAGCCGTACATGTATACACTGTCTGGTAGAACGAGGTAATGAATTGTCGTATTGCAAATGCAAGTTATTTGCCATCCAGCTTCGAAAGTTCCGGTCACCCAACAAAGTGACCAAATATATATCCAAAATGAAAAAGACTCGGTTCCTTAACCCAAAAATACAAAAGGCCTAAAGAAAAATTCCGGGGTATAGAAAAAGGCGCCGTTTGTCCAAGGAGGTATAAAAGAGTTTCCAACATGAACATCCAAAAAATCATGCATCATTAGGTTTCCAATTTTTAAAAGCCTGTAGGAAGCTCAAGCCGTTGTTGTCGCTTGGATCGTTCGAAGGAGAGTCGTTTCCAAAACGAGAATCCGGGCCTGAATGGGTTTCAAATGCAGATCCGTCTTCTGATGGCGCGTAAATAGAACCCAAATTCACTATCGGAATCACAGACGGACGGCCATGGGCGCAGTGAAAGGGGAAAGCACAGACGGCGAGCCGCGAAACCAAATTTTTGCATTCCTCCCGTGTTAAACTATCATTGAACATGATTGAGCTTCTACAAGCCCGCGAGTTCAGGAGGTCAATAATGGCCTTTGGGCAATCACCAATGCGCTCAAGCCAGGGATGTCGGGTAGCAGTAGTACGTGAAATTTCTTTGGATGTTTCCGTCGAATCGTTCGTTTCTGCGACATCAGGCGAGGGAAACTGGGGAAGGGATGTTGGACAGCGCCTGCCAGCATCTTTTCGACTCCATATTTCGCCCCGTAGTAGATCGATGACGAGTTTCGGTTCTAATCTGCAGCGCTCTGCAATAAGCGTAGGGAGTCTTTTCACCGTGACTGTACGCTGGTCCATTGGGCCAGCCGATAATGTATAAATGCAACCCCAGGACGCAAAGTAGTCGGAATGAGACTGTAGTAATTCACCTTCCTGGCGCGATACCTTGAACGAAATGGGTTTCGAAAGGGGTACCGCACTCACTTGACCAGACGGAGCCGGTTCGGAATCGGTTGGGGAAAGCCCGCATAGTTCTTCGAACAATTGCTCGATCCGACGCCTTTCATCGGCAGCATGCTGATCCACGAGGACCAGAATTTGTTGGTTACCCTCGTCCCGGCCAGCAGGGGCTGGCATTCTTAGAAGTAGAAATTTCTTGTCCACTTGGGCTATGAATCTAGCTTCTTGCAGGCCCTTTTTAGTCAATCTACCGCTGAATCTCGAAGAGGATGGAAAGAATCCAGTATTTTTAGTTCCCATTAGAAAGGATTTGCTTGTGCCTCCAAGCAACATTTCCGGGACCTCAAATGCTGAAGATACTGGCTGCTCAGATTGGTGGAATATTGGATTTTTCCATTCCTTGAGCAATGAGTCAATCCATAGGCTAGGTTTTGGCGCTGGGCAGTTTGAACATAAATGATGACCGGGAGATGCAAATTGCTGGCTAGAGTCTGCGCCGCGTGATGAAGTTTGCAGTGGCTTGCCGTGACGAAGTGTTTGGCCCGTCCGGCTGTTGATTAATACGGATTTTTTCGTGACTGGGTCGGTCCAGTGCACAACTTCGTCCCTTGATTCTTCAATTTGTCCGTCTCCCTCATCTTCTCTGCTCAGCCTATGGTTTTCTCCTGGTCTATCCGACTTGGGGTGACGACCAGTATTTGATTGGCAAGGTAAGGATTCTTCCGTTATACCGGTGGGAGATATCGAATCTATGGAAAATGAGTGGCAGCACGTTCCATCACGGTTTGGTTTATCCTTTCCATCGATATCTAGTGCGGGTGCGCTCTTCCCACGAGGCAAGCCGGACCAGATATCATCATAACCACCCGGCCGACCGCTTTTAATCCGCGACCAGCTTCCGAAATCGTTGGCCCTAGGATTCGGGCTAGCAGGCGAAGATCGAGAGAAACTTGGCAGTTTGACTCGAGAGTCCAGTAAATCCCCAATTCCTGACGTGGATTTGATGTTCGCAAATGAAGTAATATGTGTAGTAGAGTTTCGAGTAGCGGCTCTCGGACGCTTGATCCCACCGCGGTCCTCCCTGCCTGCGGGTGACTGTGACTGGCGAGTTCTTTTAGCACGCGCTCCTGATCGGGGCCGAAAGTGATACTGCTCAAGGAATTGGTGCAACATTGCAGTCAAAACATCTAATACCGACTGAAGAGTGGTGTTGGATTCTAGGCAGTCCTCCTCCTGGCTGGCGGTGTTGTCACGTCCTTGTAATTCTATTCGGATATAAAACATTGGCCATCTATTAATGCCTTTGGCCACAGACCGCTTTTTTCTGCTAGCTGGATCCTCTTCCGTTGTGTGGTCACTGTCCTTCAAATGGAGACCTTCTAGGACATCCGTAATAGCTGGAGGGTCATCTATCGCGCCAAACCTGGACAACGAGAATAGCCGGTTAATTTCGTTGTATAGAACATTTGCGTTTGTCTGGGAAAGAATGGGGTTAATCCCGAACGAGATGAACTGGATTTGCTTCGTAGGGCTAGGTTGGAGAGATATTGCTGATTCCACCGATATTCCAGAAGTGCGAGCGGAAGCAGTAGCCCACGAATCAGAATCTCTGGGCGATATATACCCAGATTGCATAAGAATAGAGCGAATTCGATTCAAGTCCAGGGGCCCGGGCGCTTTACCAGATTCTAGGCTCGGAATGGGAATAGCTGATTTAATGACCAGTTTTCGTGACTTCGTTGCATCTGACGCCGTGACTTTCACATGCTTATTAGAAGCAAGAAGAATAGCAGTAATCATGCTTTTCAACTCATCCCATTCTCTATCCAGATCTTGGTTGGTTCGAAGAGACAATGCTCGGTGCTTAACTCGGACAGGCAAGTTACCAAACAAGTCGGTAACTGTGACGCGAGTACCATGGTCGCGGCAATCAAGCTCATGCCGCACTGGGGCCGGAACAAGTCGAGATATAGGCTTCGAATGATGATATATTATAGTATTTGTTGACGAAGCCGATGCATGGTGAGAGGTGAGGGTCACCAAAGCGAGTGACACAAGAGATGCAAGGAATGTTCCCTTGCGGCCATAAACCTCCTTCTGGCAGTTGAATTTTGAAGTATCTGCACGTCGAGTAAGAAAACGTCCGTTCCAAAGCCTATGTCCTGATCGGTTACTTACGATGCAGCTTCGCAAGGTTTCCTCCCTCGCCAAATTCGACAGGCAATATCCCATAACCATCATCTTCCACAACACAGCCGCCTTTTTGAAAGTCCACACTAACAGAAACAGTTCGAGCATCGGCGTCTAGTGCATTTTTGAGAAGTTCCAAAACCACACCGTTCAGATGCGAGATGGATATTGAGGACTTTAGTTGGGCGGCTACCTCGGATGGTAGGGGTTTAATGGACGGAACTTCAGTGTCCATGACAAGCAGCCATAGGGAGAATGCGGTATACGCGTACTGGACGACGTTGGTGTTGTTGTTCACTTTGTCCACGCCGTATGTAAAGTTGACGCTTTCGCCTGCCAATTTTCAAAGTAAAACTACGAGAGAAATGGCAGCGGAGGAAACCGCTGGTTCACGCCGGAATGCTCTTCCCATAGTTAAATGGACAAGTTTCATTAAGACAGTGCAGAGAATGATCCGACGCTTCAGAATGAGACGAGTAGGGTCACTGAGGAGGCGTTGAGATACAAAAAGTCCAAGTTTGTTGCTGTCAAAGCTGGTCAAGGCGGGAGCGTCGACGTCATGTGACATGGCCGCGCCTAGATGTCTTACATAATCCGCGCCAAGCATTATGACGAACGTCTCACGTGGCGCTAACCTAAACAGGACAGACCCACACTGCCCCGGCCTTGGCTGATGACATAAGACGCCTTCCATGACGACTTGCGGCTCCAACCTCGACGACAACATTGAAACATCCAACCTTGACAACCTCACGCCACCCCTACCCCCGACGACCACGGCTTCCTTTGTCTCCTCGATAATCCGCGTCGACCAGTCTTCCGTCCGGTCGGTAAACGGGTCTTGTTATCTCCCGCTCTACAGGTCCTAAGTCCGTCGTCGCCGGCGCAATCCCGCTTCAGCCTACCCATTTTGCTGCCCTTTCAAGACGGGCTGTTGCTGGTCCTGCGGCGACATTCGGGCTTTCAAGTCGATTAACTAGGCTTTCGCTATATTTTCGCTCGCTAGAAGAAGTCTAGTTTCGGCCGTGTATACGCTGAACCCTCTGTAGTAGCAAAAGACTGCGGCCATGGCGTCGACTGAGGTGTCGTCCTCAAGACCACACGGTATGTATACGGCGGGTTACTCTATGTGGCGATTATCCGAGGATTACACTAACTGAGGTCATAGATCGGCATGGTCGTCGACGTCCCTTCGCGAATTGGATGAAACGCCTGGCAAATCTCAAGAGCCCATCCGCCTCCGCGCCTAGCAGCTCCTCAAACAAGCACAATGGCTCTACGAGTACGTCGAAAGGGAAAAAAGGGGCAAACTATAAAAATAACCCATATCCGTTATCTGCAGACATAAATAAGTTGGGAAATGTCCATCTATCTTTCTCTGAGCCCGCTGCTAGTGAGAGACCAAGCCATCTTTCCCGTTCTGAACCGTCCTTCTCAGAGTCTGGTTTTGAACAACACGCCCCAACAACAGGGACAAGATCCGCTGCTCCTACCCTTTCTACAAACGCGGACACCACCATATCGGATGCTGCTCATTCTAAAGCTGGTACCACTGCAACAAACGGGGGGGTGGTTGGCTCACAGGGTGGAGGGGAAGGCAGCACGTTTTCTTCCCCTTCTCCGTCTGTGCGTTCACTCACCACGACCCTTACGACAGTTCAATCCGCCGCTCTGTCAAACCAGGTCCATGGAGGGAATAACAACTATTCGCTAGGTGGGGGCGGCCATCATGCCCATAGCACTACTCATCAGACCGGGCTCCAATTCAGCCACCAATTCCCTACATCTCCCGCAACGGCTGTTCCCTCCCATCTTGCGCCTCAGCCAACCACCTATAACTCTGCAACGGCAAATAATCTCCTGACTGATAATGCTTCTGTACTTACATTGGCATCGTCATCCAAACGCCGCCGTCGTAATTCTCTGGATACTAATGCTTCAGTGCGTGCGTTGGCCCCGTCGTCGATATTTAGCGGGAGTCGGGAAAGTTTGCCTCTAAGTGTTCTTAGCGGCAATGTTGGAAATACTGGCGTTGGCGGAGAACCATCCAATTCATCCATCACCAATGCACCAGGAGTGCTCAACCGGCCTGGTCTTGCCAATACCGAACGAGCGAGTGTTTACTCGACGGGAACTGCTACAGGGGATCGAAGCAGCTATCAGCCCAACAGACCACAGCTTGGTGATACCAGCAGCGTCAGAAGCGGTTTCAATTCCCACCACGGACGGAATGACAGTACGACCGGTAGTATTGCCGTTCCCGGTGCCCCCGGACGCGTTAGCCGACGGGGCTCCGGATGGGGAGAGGTCCCCAGTGCCAATGATAGCGAGGACGAGGCCCAGCCAGCAGCAACATACGAAACGAATGGAAATTCTGGAAAGGGTAAGGGGAAGGCAAACCAATAAACTTCTCGCTATTGCGTTGTCTGATGATGAAATATTCATCTGACTAGAAATTCAACGTCCCCTGTGGCGCTATGATTTCGCTTCCTCGTCTGGCTCTTCGATGCCAATTTCTTTTCGCAAATTCTCGTTATATCATGTCAGAGTTTCACCCATGTTCATGTCCATTTTTGCTTTTGATGATCTCGTTGTCCTACCCCCTCTTGCTTGCTGTATAGTATTTTCTCGCTTCCCTTTTTCAGGCTTTATCACAGCCCTATGTCAAACTTCCCCTTCAACGTGTTGTTTTACCCTTACTGAGTTACGTTATACGCCCTCCACCCACATATACCCCGAATCACTTTACGTCACTGTGCTTTTTATTTTCATTTTTTGATCTTCCCCCGCCCCCAGACCGCTTGCTTTCCAATAACCCTGTACATATCTCGGTCCTTCAAGGCTTTTGCCCTAGTTTCTTTGACGTTTTTCCGCCCGCCCCCTTTGAAGAAATGATGCGTTTTCTTTATATTTTTTGTTTTGTCTTCCTGGTTCTTCGTTCGAGTTGATAGAACTAGATAATGAATATTATATATATCTTTTTTTGGCATATTGTTTGTTATAATAGCTCCAATTATGAAAACCAGCTTGTCTACAAGAAGAAGAAGAAGAAGAAGAAGAAGAAGAAGAAGAAGCGCTCAGCAAAGCTCGCCGTAGGTATAGATGTTATATAAAAAACAGATATATCCAAGAGAAGACGACCAAGACTCGGTCAGTCTGAAAGAAAATCACACACAATATCAACATCATCATACATCCAGCCACGCTATACACATCAATTATCTCATCCCATCTTCACCCAATCCCCCTTGCCCCCCCGAAACATCAGGTACCCCTCCATCCCCTCCCCCTCCTCCTCCTCCACCGGCCCCGACCCCGGGCCCTCCAGCTCCCCCCATCCCATCCACATTTCCACCATCCCCATTCTCGCCTGCACCCGTCCCCGCACCCGCCCCACCACCCAACCCCATTAACCCACCCCCACCCCCACCCCCAGCCCCCTCCCCATCCACCGCCCCAGACGCCGCCAGGAAGAAATCCAACTCACTCGGCCCGCCCTGCGAATTCTGCTCGTTCTCCGCCAGCTGCTCAAGCAACGACAAGAACGGATCTTTCTCCGCTGCAGAGCCGGTATCGCTTGCGCTCGTCGTGCCGTGCGAGCCCTGCGATTGGGCGCCGGGGGTGAGGGCGGTGGTTGCACTGCCGACTGGGTTGATGCCCGGCATGCCGGGCATGCCGATACCGATGCCGATGACTCCCGGTTGCGAGGGGTTGGTGTGTGGTTGGTGCTGTGGGTCGAAGGGGAAGGTGGCGTATTGGGGGTAGGATTGGGGGGTTAGGTCGATGTTTGCGAAGAGGGAGTCGGCGGGGAAGGAGGAGGGGGAGAAGGGGAAGGTTGGGGGGGAAAAGCGGTTGTTTGTGCTGTTGGGGTTTGTGAGGTCTGCGGTGTCGGGGACGGTGGGGAAGGGGGGGAGGTCGGTCATTGTCGGGGAGAAGTCGTTGGTTGAGGTGAGGTGGGTTGGTTGCTGTTGCGGTGCTTGTTGCTGCGGTTGCTGCTGTTGGTGAGGTGGGAGGCTGAAGTTTATGGTTGGGGATACTTGTTGATGGTTGCGAATTGGGGCGATTTGTTTGGAGCTGCGGTGTCTGGGTTTGCGGGAGGGGGCGGAGGTTGGTGATATTGTTTGGTGTTTGACGGAAGGGGGATTCTGAGGCGGGAAGAATAGCGGTTGTTGGTTAGAAGATATAGGGGCGGCGGTCATAACTTGGCTGGGATAGTGGCGGCTCTGAGCATCGCGAGAAATGGCAGAGGACCTGGAGTGGAATTAGATATTGGATCAAGATAGGCTAAAAACAAGGGGTGATAGGGGATATACATACCCGTCATTAGCTGGCTCGATGGGCATATCAACCAACTTAACATGAGACCCATCGATGGATTGCCCAGGATAGCGGTCAAAAAAGTCCTCCAGATGGAAAACGGGCGAGAACCGCATGGGGTTGCTAGCCAATGACCGCACAATTTCCGAGTGACAACTATAGATATTCTGCAACATGTCTCGTTGGTACTGTACCCCGGCCCACAGATTTCTCAGCCAAGTCAATTGCTGTATTTCCCGGGCAAGAAACTCAGCACTGGATGAAAAGACTTCTCCTTCCTTTCCCTTGTAGTGAACACCATGTATGTGGACGGTGCCGGCAGTACAGACACAATATCCAACAAAAGATGACCACTCGATCAGCGGTGCGTTTTTGCCAAGCTCAACCAGCTCCGCAATGGCATTAGAATGCGAGAAACAGAGATTAGTGGCTTCGATTTGCCAGGACTGGTGCTGTCCAGTTCCCCGAAGCTCGACGAGGTCGATGGGTAAGAATGGGCGGTAGATCAAGCAGTGGACGAGATGATAGATCAGCTTGCTAAGCAGCAGCGTCGTGCTTTCTGGATGTCCGAAAAGTGCTTCAATAGAGACGAACATGTCTTGCGTACCCGCTGCCCAAATATCTAGCTCCTGGCGGATCTTGGAAAGATTGGAAAGGGAGTGCCAGGGGAAATGCGAGTCACCCTTGACTCCGCCCGCGGCTAGGTATTGGTTGGTTATCCCCAGAATCCTTGTTATATCAATGAGTAGTGCACCTGCGTCTTGTCCTCTCCTGCGCGAATCGGAAGAGTAATGTATGTTTGGCCCTGCGTTGAACATTTCTCCTTCGACGGGTAGGCTGCCTGACGGAGAGGACCACGAAGGTAAACGAAGGGCGATGGAATTATCCGCAAGGAGGGGTGGACGTTTCGAGCCGCACGCAAAGAACCTGTCCAGCATATAACAGGTCCAGAATAGCCGTCTTCTTGTCTCTCTTTCGGATGACAACAGTTTTGCCCGAGGTGAGCCCTCGCGGTTCAAGTCCAGCGCTACCGCCATGCCTATGCAATTTGCTGTGATTTGTGTCAGCATTATACACATAGATTATGGAGTCTGTGGTTCTTACAGAGCGTCATATAAGTTTTCTTCCCTTGGCCATTAGCAAAAAAGCCCATTGAGAGAAGGAGCAGAGTTTGGAGGCTTTCGATGGATGGTTCGTCTGGATCGATGCCTTGCCGCGCTTTCACCGCGTATTCTTGGGCGGACCGACGAAGCGAAGAATCAGGGGCACCGGGTAGGGCTGTGTATCTATAGACATATAAATTACCAAACGAAGCCATCACAGCAGGCGCAAAATAAACGACATACCTGAGTGTAATAGCGTATATGGCCATGGATAAGAATTGGGGCAACTGGCCCATTTGGTGTCGCTGACGAGTGCTTGGCTCATCAAGGACGAAGAAAGGCTTCCCATTAATCCTACCAAAGAATGTATCGAGCATAGAATCGGACAAAACAACGGGCGGTGAGGGAATAGTTTGGTTGGGCATCAGGGGAGATTGGTCGCTATATGGGTCATGCGGGTGGTGGTAGGAATCTTCTTTTCGTGATTTCGCGGATAGCGGAATGGCATGCCGTGAATCCGCGGGGGAGAAAACATCTGTATCCAACGTTGGCGGTTCCTTTGCATTTCTTCGGTCCGCGATGCGGTCGGAAGGCGAACTGTCCTCGTTCCTCTTCCCAGAAGACGTCGTGGTGGTGGTATGTGTGCTCGTATTGGGAGGTGATCGGGATCGTTTTTCTTCCTGCAAGCGCTTTTCGAGCCCATCAACGCGCTTCAACAAAGCCTCAAGGACATCTGTCTTTGGACCCCTCTTTTTGGGAATCGCATCTGCGGTTTCGAAAAGTTGGAGGTGGTTAATTCAAACTCATTGCATTCAAGGGCGGAGGATAAGTCGCACAAATGGAGTCTTGATATTAAGGGACGGAAGGTTCATTTACCATATATACAAGGGCATTGAAACACGCTGCAAGCCTCGCATGTCGGTCGCGTACGATTGCATTTGATCTAAAGGGAAGCCCCGACTGCGTGGTTAGAATGCTAATGTTCTTCGCGAGAATAGGATACGGTGAGGGGTGAACGAATGAACAAAGCTTAAGAGGACTGGATGGGAAAACAGGCGACAAACCTTTCGCTTCCGACATGACTTGCAATTCATTGACTCGCGGGGTTCTGAGCTCATGCGCCGGGCAGGAAGCCGGTCAATACTGATCTGAGGACGGGACATGGTGAAGCGAGGAGAGAGATGATAATAAAGTCGAGGTGCGCCCAGGTCAGCAGAATGCGCGTGAGGCAAGGGTTCTTAAAAGTGCCAAAGCGCTTCGCAACCCGACGTTGCGGCTGCCACTGAGCGGTCGTTAGGCCATGCTCCCCGGGGAACAGACCGGAAATGAAGAGAAGCTAGGCGAAAGAATAGGGCAAAGAATGGATGGCCGATGAGACTAGGTCCCCGAGGCGGGGAGATATCAACACCAGGATCGAGCGTGAGGTCGAGATAAGCCTGTTTGTCAACAGCTGCAAGATGGTTTTTGACGGCAGAAGTTGGTGAGAACAGAGCCGGGAAGGGATTCTGTGGGGAAGAAGGCGCCATGTATTAGTTTGTCTTGGACTCTTAGACGGGCATAGGCCCGCTCTCCGGGGGCGCCAGGGGGCGAGGGCAGAACACTTGGAAGAGGGCTTAAATCTGGAAACATTTCGAAGCCTAGATACTACTAGTACTACTAGTAGTCTGAGTGATTCAACATATTAGTCTCAGACTAATGTGAAGCGAGTGACAAATCAAAAGCGGGAGAAGAATCGATGGGCATGAAGGTCATCGCATGTTCGAAGGAAACTATAACATGGCCACACTGTCCCTTTCGAGTTTCCACCCGAGGCGGCTGCGCACCATGGGGGAAGCTGATCCGACGTCAAACAACGGAGGTGTGGGCCAAGCTTGATTGACACTTCCCAATGATGGCACAAGAGCTATTCATGCGCAATTTCACACTCTGTTCCTCATCACTGCCGGCGTGTCTCCAACAATTCATCGACAACATCGCAGATATTCCTGAATCCTGACGCGGGACTCGGGAGGTTGGCCAATCACAAAATTCCAATCCCGTTTCTCCGCCTGGTCGGCTAGCCTTGTTCTGGAAGTCTTCTCCGCATGCCGTCCAGCCAATCACAGGCCGCCAGGCGACGCGGGGAAGGTAACCAACCCTAATCTTATTTGAGTTTAGCTTTTCGGTTCCACGGTTCCAGCCCGCACCACGTGCTTGCGGCTTGGATGATGTCAGCAGAGCCTGACGTCTGTTGAACTTGCTGGGTAGTAACTCCCTGAGCAGGACATCTCGTTTTGTTGCACATCCATATGGAGAACAATGGCCGGACAAGGGTGACAGGGCTGAAACACAGGCCACAGTTTACGGGTGCCTGACCACTTCAATATGCTGGAACGTTATGAGATAGTAGTAATCTCGGTCTGGGTGCACCCCACCGGAATGATATTTTCAGTGAAACGATAAAAGGTACTTATAGATATCCCATAATTTCTTCACTGGCGTACTAGATATGAATCTCATACTTAAATAGAAATATGCGGAGACTATAATAAGAAACAAGCTGGTTTAAAGAAAAGTGAGATTTTCTTCTTCATTCTTGTTTTTATATGGGGTTCCTATATAAAAGGTACCTAATGGCGGTTTTCATCATTCCGGTGGGGTGCACGGAGACCGGGTGCAGCACAAAAGCTGCACCAAGCGGGCTGGGTAAGCGGAGGCATGATTACTGGAATCATTGGGCTAACTGGTTGCGGAATGGTAGAAACGCAGTGGAAACATGGTGGAAAATTAAAAATTATGGTCGTCCCAATGGCTACTCCATACTCTGTTTGCGTGCTGGAAACACACCAGACTTCGACAGCTATTTACTGTACATACTGTATGAGAAAGCGCTGGGCTGAGCTGTTAACTGAGCGCTCGGGCCGGAGTTAGCCGAGTCCACCACCTCGCCCATCACCAAGATCCATAAAGCGGAGGTGCTAGAATGGTTCTCCGCCTTCAGAGCAAGTGGGCTGGTAGGCTCCTCGGGCCGCCATCTGCCGCCCCATTTCTTCACGAGAATGCCGATTTCACGGTCCAGAAGTGTCTCGGACTTGCTGCAGGGTGGCTTGCCGATCGGCACCTATCACTGTTATCAACTTATCATCCCGCTCGCCCCGAAAGTCAAAACGGACCGGACTGGCCGAGGATTGCCAACTTTTTTTCTTTTGACTGTTTTCGCCCTTTGAGTGGTTTGGCTTTGTTATTCTCTGCAGGATTATCTGTTTGCGACGGCGTGTCCGCTAAGGGTCCCTTCTTGTACCTTCAAGTTTTCTCATAAAACATACCACTACTTCTACCTTGAGAAGTTCACTCAGGTGCAGTGGCCCAACGGCTGATGGAGAACATGAATGCTCTTAGCAACATGTCGAACCCGGCCAGTCGGGTTGAAGTAAACCGCTTCATCCCATGGCCCTGCTGTCCTTCCCAGAAGCCGTTGAGAAGAGTGGCAGCATATTGCTGATGGCAGTCACGGCGGGCCAAAATCGGGCTCTCTACGCCTTCCAACATCGAGCACTTGCTTGAGCTGGTGAATTCGGAGAGTCAGACTGCCCCTGGCGATGTTGTTCGAATAAAGGTGGGAGGAGCTGCTTGGACTTGTTAGATCCTGCCTTAACAAACGAGGATCTCATTGTTTTTGTGGACAAATCGATGCTCGAGTCTTTTTTCTCTGCAGTTCAACCTATCTCGTCCTCCTTGTTCGCATTCAACATCGCCGTATTTCCTGACCGCAGTCTTGTTTTGGTTTTTAGATCCCCGTAACACTTCGATATCAGCGAAAGGGGGAATATGGACCGCGTCCATTCGAATAAACCTGAGGTTTTTGAGTTAATTGCTAACTATGTTTGTTTACTTAAGCTGCAATATCACAATGCTTGGACGTCTACTAATCTTGCTAGGTCACGAACCGTCAAGATCGAAAAAACTTTGCTCGAGTTTCAAAGACTTGGGCCAACATTATGCTTCCTAGGATATACCGAAAGTATGTTATCACTACTCATAATGAAAACAATTTACATTTGCTCAATCCGCCTCCAAATCCGCCGAGGGTTCCCTGCTTTATTACACCGGATGGAAGACCCCGTTCCCTTGATCCTCTCAAGTACGTACGGGATCTTAGGTTTACCGCTCCAATTCGCCGCCTCCTCCATGAACGCTGCAGCGCAACTTCTCCCGATTCCATACAAGTTCATGAAGCAGTTTTGGCGTATTTGAACTATGCGGGGAGAATATTGACCCGCCTTAAGCCTGACACATTGGAAAAATTGAGGTACATACATTCTCCCAGAAGCCAATAGATCTTGAGCCCAATCTAATAAACCCAGTTGGCACCTAGGAACATGCATCCCGTCTTCTATATTCGGGAAGGACAGCGCTGTTTCCCTTTCCCAACGGCGGCTGAAGCACCTATCGTTGATTAGCGATGGGACCTGCCCCTCGGTGAGATCCCATCCTCAGGTCTCCTCCCTTGAGGGGTTGCCAAGCTTGACTTCGTTTTCATGGAAGGGTTTGGATCTTGAAGTCGACCACAAAAATCTCCACACAGTTCTATGGACCAGTCGCCATAGTCTAGTCTCTCTGGCTCTCCACTTTCTCACTCTGCTTCCTCCAACCGGAGACCGGAACTATAATAATGCATTTACGAAGAATATTATCAAAGGTGTAAACGGGTCGATACTCCGGTTGACGTCTCTTCGCCATTTGTCCCTTTCCCAGGTGTCCTTTATTCAAGGGTTTCGCAACTTCGTTTTAACCTTTAATTGGACGTCTTTGTTCTCGCTCAAGTTAATCCACTGCCACGGGGTTGGAAAATTCCTCAATTACCTGCGTAACACAGGCCGAACGCTCAGAAGACTGCACACATTGGAAATAGTTTTTGATGGGCTTGCGCAGCCCAAAGAAGACGATCCAGTGCATTCATTAGTTGTATGTTTATCGCGTCTTCCTCCCCTTAAATACCTCTATCTATCCTTGCAAAATGTCGTCGCTCCACTCTTATTAGAAGGAATCACTCGTCATATATCGACTCTCCGGCAATTAGTACACCACCAAATGTACTTAATATATACACCCGAGCGGAAGGTCTTTGAAAATGAGTTCGATGTTTCTCTAACCCCCGGCTCCGGCCAGTTCGATGTCAGTATATATTGTGATCTCGAGGCAATTGGGCTGTGCATACAGCCCGCTCGGCTAGTATGTCTTTGCTGCCGTCTTCTAGCTACCTGACCACTATCACTAATGAACGCATCATAGAGGGAGCAGCTAGAATCCATACCGTTGCGGCCGAAGTGGAGGCTTCTACATTTTAGAATATCTGGTTCCCACCACGAATATAACGATATCGCATCTAAGATAAGGTCCATGTTGTACCACGAAATTAGCTTTATTCGACGCGGTTGCTCTATTCGACTTGGTATGGATTTCGACTTCGGTTTTCCAATTCCCAATGTTGTTCATGAGGAGAACGTCGAGACCAGCATCCACAATGGCAGCCCGCCCGACAGCCTCCAGCCTCCTGTTCCTGACAGTGGATACATGTCGGCCAATTCCACCGAGCCCAACAGTAACACATCTGGCGCCGTTGATAATGAGAATGGCGGCTATCTCTGGCCACGGGTCCGAATCGCTTCGCCTGAAGAGTTAATCCTGTTCGCCCACTGGGCGTTTGGTCCACGCGGACTTCAGCACTTGCAAATTCTTGCATATGGCGACTTCTCGTATGGCTACAGACACCGGGAAAGCCAGATTCTATTCTGTCGCAAGGATGCACCTATCCCAAAATGGTTTATAAACAGCGAACAAGGACTCTACTTGACGGATGTGCACAAGTCGAAATTATCCTTCAGGCTGCTATATACGAATGATGATATATTCGCTACAATGCAAAATGAGATGCGTTGCTTGGCAGCTTGTCCGACTGAAAATCTCCTAAATCATCCGTTTGAGAGGATGGGGGATCGGGTCGATTCATTTAGGTTATTGGAAATTGGAGAGACGGAGAAGAAATTGGAGAGACGGAGAATTGAGACTGGTTGGAGGTTTACTGAAGTCCAGTTTTAACAAGAGTATGGAAAGGCAGGCTTTTTAATGTATTTTGCGGAGCGAAGTGAAGCAATATATATAGAGACCAGGTAACTGGACACCCCCTCTAACCCAATATGGGTGTTAGTGTATACTACCTACCTAGGTAGGTACCAAGTGGGACCCTAAGCCTATTATAGGGTGTACTATGATTAATAGGGAAAGGTGCCACTTGGCATGCGTATGTAATCTTACCACATCAAAACTGCCGATGTAGTCAATGAAATAAAGTGAAAGCAGCAAACTGATAAATACAACCAAGTAAAAGAGAGAAAAACAACTAACTATATGACATGACATGCAAAAGAAAAAATTGAAAGATTGTTCTATGCATTTAATAAAAACTGGTTAAACTATATAAATATAACAAAATGGGGAAATTGAGGTTATTATCGCATGCATCTGGCTATATATAGTATAGGTGTTTGTTAGCCAATTACCCCCCTACCTAACTGGACTCGACCTTGCTCGCTCGATGATTGAAAAAAAAAAACAAAAAAGGAAAAAGAAATGCCGCCTCTGTCACCTTCCTTTCCGCGAAGCTCCCAGAAGGGGGGCAATTGGACATATGCAGTAGGAAATAAGAGAGAAAAATCACTCAAGTGGACAAAATAAACAAATGAAAAGAAATGGAAAGGAAAAGAAAAGAAACCGAAAAAAAAAAAACATCAGTAAAACCCCCTTCCAGAAGCCATCCGCACAAAATCAAACGGCACATTCTGTCCCACTAACAACCGCAACGTCTCAACCGTCGTCCACGCCCCGACATCCGCGGCCCCATACGCCGTCCACCCCGCACTCTCCGCCACGCCCAGCGGATCCCCCTTGCGTGGCCCATGCGCCAGATCCAAAAATACCTTGCCCCGCGTCGCCCGCGGCGACGAGCGTCCGTTGGCGCTATAGTGGCGGAGCAGCGGCTGGACCAAGAACGACTTCTCCGGCGGCAAGGCCGAGACGATCACGAAGGGCTGCTGGACCTGCTTGACGGATTGGATGGAGGTGAAGGGTTCCAGGCCGGGAGCTAGAGGGCCCGTCGCGCGGAAGCCGACGGTGTATATGGTTCCGATGGCTAGGCTGCGCAGGGCGAAGATGGCGGCTGCCGCGTCGCTTTCAGAGCTGGACACGATGATTGCAGCGCGTCCGCGGTAGGCGGAGGGGACGTAGTCGCGTGTCAAGGTGGCGCGGATGCCCTTCCATGTGGCGTTTTCACCGACGAATTCGGGCCGGTTGTTGCCGTCGACGTTAACCACGGCGATGGTGTCGATGAGCCCTACGGCGCGCGCGGCGTCGCTCATGGCTGGGATGTAGGAGGATGAGCTGGAGAGGGATAGGGGTGGGTTTACGTATGCGCCGCCAAAGTTTGACTGCATGATGAAAGACTCGATGGAGCCGCGGGGGCCGCGGTCAATGGATGTGAAGTTGTGTGGTAGGCCGAGCTCGTTGAAGCATTTTTCTATGAACATTGATTGTGGGGTTGAGCGGAATGAACCAATGGCGTACATGTCCTTTTTGGGTAGTTGGCCCATGATGTGTAGGGCTTCGTTGATTTCGGCGGCGGTGAGCTGGCCTGGTGCGGCGATGATGGGGAGGAGGGGGTGGGTGATGGGTGAGAAAACGGTGTTGAGGGCACGGGAGAGTTGGCCCGTTTGGCCCATGTTCACGGCGGAGAGGAGGGGGTGGGAGTAGCTTGCTTTGATCGTTGATCGGAAATACTCCAGTTCGTAGTTTTGTTCGACGGAGTTCACCATTGCAATCATCTTGACGATATCGGCGTATTTGGATCCTTCTTTGAATAATCTTTGCGCTTCAGGGGATGTCCACCTCCAGGTACCGGAGAAGTCGTGAAATGCGGACATGATGGTACTATTCCCCTTTTGTTCCGCGAGGCGTTTTCGAGTATCCTCCGGTAGCCACAGTTCTACATCAATGTATTCAACCCCCCATTGGATTGCCCGATGAAGATATGTATAATACAGATTAGGGTCGTCCATTGGGAATTTGCCGTTTTCCCTGGTGCATCTGGTAGTAAAAATGATAGGCAATTCAGTCCTTTGCCGTAAAAGAATCACCTGCTGCCCCACGTATTTTAAACTTGGGATGGAGCTGAAGCCGCCATCTGGACGCGGTTCTTTGAGAAGGTCGACTCGTATTTCGACTGCATCTGAGCCGACAGAAAGAATATCAAGATTTGAAAGAGCCGTGCGAACGTCCGGAAATGTCGTCGAAATAAAGTTGGTCCGTCTCTTCTTAGACAACTCTTCGTGAGGCTTATGCTGCCCCAAAATTAACGACAGAAAACGGGTTAGATCTCGTCGCAGGAAAGGGCCTTGATAATAAAGAAATTCGTAGTGGCACAAGTTGGTAAGCTTCTCCTGCGGTGACGAGCGGTCGTCAATACAGTGAGTATTGATAAGGGTCACATTCGAGCCGCCATGTCCTCCATCTCTCTCCAAGTCCTCTGCATGGATGCCAACAACCACCGCGTCGCTCCCGCTCGACGTCGAGGATAGGGAAGTAACTGTCGTCCATGCCTTTCCCAATACTTCCGCCACAAGTTTCAGGATACTATCTTGCCCAGGTTGAAACACAATCACCACCGTGCCTTGAGAATCCGCGTGAAACGGGGTCCCATTTGGTGAACCATTTGGAAAGGTGCTAGCGGGAGATGTTCCATCGGGCTGGAGGGTCGGGGCCATCGAATGAGCAGGAGATATGTGTATCATCGCGGAGTAATCCTTTCTCTCATTCTTTATACTTCTGTAGAATGCAAATCGTTCCGCTCCCTGTTACCCGGGTAAAAAGAGGATCGATAGCGTCCCAACTCCACGGGGAAGGAAAGGAGGGTACAAATGGAATCTAATAATACGCTAACAACCAAGGCACACGGCGCCCCCCAGGGCCATTAATCAACCAGACTCCTTCCGGATGCAAAGGCGTCGTCAGAGGAAAACGGGGTGGAATGAGGATCCGAGATGTACAGAAGAGGTTGGAGGGCAGGGATACGGGAAAATAGAGGGAAATAGTGGCACAAGGCAGGTCAGCTCGATCTTGAAGAGAGAGGCATCTGCGACCCCGCGGGAAAAATGGGAGAGAAGGTTGTCGACCTAAAAAAGTGGTGGAAGGTAGGGTGGTATTGGTACGATGATAGGCGAGGCCGGGGGCAAGGCGTAGAGAAGGGTTAGGAAGGGAAGAAGATAGGCCCCGCCCACAGTTTCTCAGCCTAGTATAGAGGAGGCTAGAGGTGAGAGCAACCAGCAAATGGTTCAGAATCCAAGCCAGCGGACGGGGGTTCTTCCGTTGACAGCACAGTCCTGGAGGGAATGGGGAGACACTCTAGAGCCTCATGCGATTAGCATTGGGTAACCACAGGAGGCAACAGTGCACTATACATGAGAGAAATAATCAGGGAATCCTGGATAATGTCCAGTAATAGCGTCCCCTGGATAAATATCCAGCAGTAGGGATTGAACATGGAAGAAGAATTCCGGAAGATCAAGCTGCCAGCACGATGGTATGGAGCTATCGCGACACGGCCAGGGCTAGTATTGACACGCAGTCTAGACGGCCAAAGACACTTTTATTCCGGAACCCAGACAGCGTAAGATTAGGCTATGTAGCCATTCTTGTTTCGACTTCGCCAGCAACGAGGAAATGAAGCTGAACAGACAGCTCCATCACAGCCGGGAGACGTTGGGAAGCGTCGGTGCGCCAAGGCGTCGTGCCGCTTCGGGACTAGCGCGGGCGGGGCTGGCAGCGGCAATGGGGGAATTTTATCCGCCAATCAGCGCCCGTTGTGGGGAAGCGATGGCGTCATGTACCTCGGGGTCTCGACACAGCGTAGAATTGCGGGGAGTGACATGCAGCTACCTCTGTTGAATCCCACAATTTGACCACAAGCAGTTTTATCACCACAGATTGTATTTTATGCAATGAATGCGTACATATATTAAGCTGCATTTCGATCTATGACCTTCGATAAAGTTGCTTGATTCAGCCATCGCAAACTTTATCGAGTCCCCAATCGTCCCAGTCCCTGCAAAGTTTCAGACATATTAGCCGAACATCAAAGCCGTTCGCAAATCGTCATCGGCCGGAAAATCTCCTGAGTTTGATATCTCATCTCTTCAGCGTTCCTTTGTGGTACCCTTCTTTGTCCAGTTCATTGCCTTGGATGAAATGTATCTTCGTACTGATCATCCAGACCCAGAGGAAAACATCAGACATATAGAAAATATAGTGAAATAGATAACCTAGAACGACTTGCCTTGATATTCAATATATTGACGTGCATCCGGATTCGAGACTCGTGCTCTCATGGCCCTCGAATTTCTATTTCTGAACGAATTCTGGAAGAAGGGCTTGCTCATGATCGTTAGCAGGGGTAATGGATGAATTGACGCCCACTAATTTGATCTGCTTCGTTCGTCTCGATTCCTCTTGTCATCGTTTTGTTGATCTCCGTTCGACGGCAGCGGGCCCAAAGTGGCATAGGAACAAAACTATGAAGCTGGCGATGATCAGACACATGCCGGTATTGCCACTGGGGGACTGCAATTCACGGAAAAACACAGCCGTGGCGCCATCCGTCCCATGATAGGATAGGAGGAGAAGCTGCGGTAGGACCCATCATAGGGAACTGTCCTTGCAATTGTTGAGAACCCCGCTTGATTCTCAGGCAAATGGTGAGCCCATTAGCGGTTTTAAATAGTTCGACTGACGCCCCGGTTTGTCCATTTCGTTTGTGGTGTTATCCCACCGAGGTAATGAGGTGGTGCACAAAAAGTGGCATCCCCTTCTTTTATCCTGAAGCCATGTGTAACACATTTAGATGGGGTGAATGTATATTCTGAATCGAAGCTTGAGGTTCATTAGGGAAAACGCCATTGCTTCCGCGAAGGAAACTATGGGAAGCCGTATATGGCCGTATGGAACTGCGGCCATTGCCAATACCCACTGCCCTGCCACCGAGGAAAGAGATACCATGTGATGACAACACATTGCAATCCCCATGGCCTTTCTTAGCCACATAATAATAGGCAGCCAAGTCCTCTTTAAATGTCACCCAAGCCTCCATACGAGCATGCTTCCCTGATGGATAGTATTCTTCTTCGACGTATAGTGTTGAATCGGCGAGATCCGAACAACGAACTAGAGACTGGGAGACATGAGCCGGAACATCTGGAAATGATGGGGCCGCGCTCTCTTTCGACATAACTTTCTCCAGTGCGTGGGGTTCTCCTATTTCCTGGGTTCGAGAAATAGTAGAACAGCCTGAACCATTGAGCTAGCAGATTTGGTGGAAGCCGGCGATGTACTCTCCACTATTCGTGTAATAGCACCAGCTCAACGACCCTAATTCTCACGTCAATGCTCAGACTGTGTGCGTATATCAAAGAGTATGGCAAAGCCACGCAGCTCTTGGGTTGGGGGGGTGGGGATTCATCAAGTTCGCTAACTTTCTCATATCTCCAACCCCGCGAAAGAAGCCAAAATTAGGAAAAACAACTCCCATCAAAACAATGAGATATAAAAGAAGAAAAATTATTCCGTGCCCGGCAACAGAACACGGCTATATCTTCTGAAACGGCTTCAGACTGAGTTACCGGCTGGTCGGCGGTCAAATCACGAGCGCGTTGCTCGAGCTTCCAAGAGATATATCTAGCCGCGCGTAGCGGAAAAAGCTAAAAAATAACAAAGCTTCAGAACGAACCAAGGGACTCCTATTTAACGGCCCGACTGGCCGAACCGAATAACCCTGTTCCTGGCGTACGGTGATGACAAAATCCGGGCTGGCGCGGAAGTCATGTTCAATTTGAATGCCGACAGCTTCGCATGCTTTTCCTTCACCGCTCTTATTGAGAAGGGATGGAAGTTATAAGAGGGCACACTGCTCATATAAGCACGTTTCGTATATGGGTGTATGGGTCTCACCTGAAGTTTCCTGTTGAGAGATGCTCACCTATCAATGCCAGTGATCAAGAAGCTGGACTCTTTTTGATATTGAGGTGGGCCTTCTTGTTTGACCAATTAGGCTTAGTAGCTTTCCTATTGAGGATTAGTCCATCTCAGATAGAAAGCAATATATTGCTCTCAGGGCCCACTGTTCCTGATCATTCCTACAGCGTAGGGTGGCCTGTTTTATTTTTATCGAAATGATGTGCGTGGCAAGTATCTCCTTCTATGCACAAAAGGCTTAGTTGACATAGATTGCCCTAGATAAATGAGAACATTTCGCGGAGAAAGTACTAGTAGTATATATACATATATGGCGGAAGCGGGCGTTCACACCCCCCTTCCACTCAGTCAAAGAGATCCTCTTATCTGCAAATCATTGCGGCGGTAGATCAAGGTAGAGCATAGGTAAAGAGAAGTTCTAGACTAAAATTCCTGCATTTTTAGGTTATCTAATACTTATAATTGTGATATATATCTTTTACTGTCCATTCTGCTATCTCACATCGTCTGCTCACAAGGGGGAGGGGCTCATTAGGTGGCTATTGAATTTATATTCAATTATAAAAGTGAGGCCTCTTTGAAAGCTGCTAAATGCCACACAAGCTATTGGCCCCTGAGCAACACAAATGGCTTTTTGACCTACGGCAGGCTGGTACACCATGGGGCAGAATTGAGAGGGTAGTGAGGGGATCACTGCAGCTGTCAGGTATGTATGTACTTTGGCATAATTTTTGGGGTTATGTCTAATTGCTGGAATATTAATGCTGTAGAAGCAAGAAGATGAAAAACTTACAATCTTGCTATTTCCAATGGACTGGCCCCTGGCATAATAATGAAAATTCAACCGCAGCTACAGCTTAGTCTACATAGACATTTTGTGTTCTCCTGAGTCTTGATAGTAGATACCTATTGACTCTCAGAAACACTTCTGATCTGAAGAATGCCCACCTTCTTTGGTGTTAGAGAGTTCATGTGTCCAGATTTTTATATAGCATGGCAGCATGTAGATTGCCTTTCCTTCATCAAGATCACAAACTAGATGGTCCCGAACCACCACTGCAACCAGTGAAACTCTCTCAGAACTGCAGGCCGTCAAATGAGAGCAACTATTCATGCGGTAAATGTCCCTCTGGTCTTGTTGGGTCCATGATGAAGTAATGTAATATAGAATTAATATAAAATCCCATTGCATGCCCTAGGAAAGAAACATGGGTAGATACCACAGTTTATCAGGATGTGGTTCTCTGCAATCAATATATCAACTGCTTCTCCATGAGAATGAAGATGTTACCAGGAACATTATATTCCTATATTACTTTGAAGGCGATTGAACCTCTGCTGTGCCCAGTGGTAAAGAACTGAACCTATTGACCCTTAAAAAAATCAAGCCTTTGATTTTGAGAGATGCTTGATTGTTCAGGGCTCAGGAGCTCAGTTGAAATGTCTAATCGTTGGCTTGTGGCTGTTGTGTTCGAGCATAGGGACTGACTCGGGACGGCCCCTAGCTTTTATAAATTTGTGTCCATATGCGAGTTCTATGGCTCCGCCAGGCAAATTCGTTTGTTATTTTGGAGTATTTTGATGGCATAGCATCATCATCGCTGGACATGCCAGTCCACCTGCATTCATAATCCAAGAGAGAGTTTCTGTAGACAGTCCTGAAGGCGCAACTAGAGGATTGTGCAGTGGGTAGATATCGGATAATATTCAATATGCTGGAAAATTTGCCCCATGGGGTGATGAGTTCCAAAGGAAAAAGAATTGATTAGGGCGTCACTATTATTCCATCAGTTCAACTATTAAAGGAGACCGCTTTGGAAAAAGGTCTCAACATGAATTTCACCATATTATTCGCGCGCTCTGAACTCAACCCATGGACCATCCCTCTCTACCAAGAAATGGTCTACCATCTGATATTCGTCACGGCGCTGTCTTTCACGAATTCTATGGTCGGGAACGCCCCCTCCGCTCGCCTGCTCCTCACTGGGGTTTTCAGGGAGGCGCATATCAAACATATAGATCAGCTTGGCCAGCGCAACTTCAATCTCAAGGTATGCAATCCTCTTTCCAATACAGCCACGGCGGCCAAGACTGAAGGCGCAAAATGCTGAGCGTGCGGTGGAGACGGCTTCAGGAGAGTTTATTCCTGTTGAGTGCTCGTCGACGATCCATCGTTCAGGACGGAATTTGAATGGGTCTGGATAGTACTCTGGGTTGTGATGGATAGCATAAGCAGATGTTCCAACCACGGTGCCAGCAGGGATGTAGATGTCGTCAATGACAAGGCCACTAGCCAAAACCTCGCGAGGTAAATGGCTAGGTATGGGAGGAGCGAGTCGAAGGGCTTCATCCACACAGGCACGTAGATATGGAAGCCTAGTCACCGACTGCCCATCAATTTGCTCCGACGAAGAAAATGTAGAGCGGGCGTCTACAGTCAGTTTCTTCAGGGTGGATGGGTTGTTTAGTAGGTAGAAGAGACTTGCTGACATGGTGACGGCGGTGGTGTCTGTGCCGGCGGCTATCAAAAGTGCGCTGTCAGCACGGAGCTGCGGAAGACTCAGTCCCTTGCCGGTCCGGGGATCCTTTGCATTCAGAAGATAGTGTGAAAAATCCTTTCGCGGCTGGTCGCCGGAGGCACTCATATCCTTCCCCGTTGTGATCCGTGCCTCTATTAGGCTACTGCTATATGCTCTATACTTCATGGCAGAGATGGCCGATTTACCAGCTAGCAAAGCCATTATTGGGGTGCCTACGAGTCGTCGAACTAGGCTGGCCAGAGGAAAATAACCGATCTGAGAGAATCGAGCACAAGTTAGCGTCGTAACACGCTAGGGATTTGAGTTGGGACGTCTGCAGAGGGCTCAGTCATGCTTGAGACTTACAGGATGGAGTAGCTTCCCCCGATCCATCAAAAGTTTAGGAACATACCGATGCTCATTGCTTTCGATACAGTGAAATCGTTTCCCAAAGGTCCAGTCCCCCATCACATCGTAACTCAGATAGTTACACCAGTCACTCATATTCTTTGCTGGGGTCCAGGAGCCAGGCTCGGACGCGTCCTGGGCAATGTATTTGCACCACAAGTCCACATTCTGATGCACATACGTTTCTGTAGATCGTATGGCGCTGTCTGAGAAGCCTTGCTCAAGAAGCCGGCGTCGAGACGCATGCGACTTGATATCAACCTCGCTGTGCAGACTGGTTGCTCCTCGGCTGGCCGCACTAATGATGCGATACCAATCTGACTTTTGCACGACATTGCGGGAGGCGTAAATAGCCTTCAGCCCTGCGATTGTGTTGATAGACAACGTATTGGGCCCAGTGCGGACAATGGGGCCTAAAGTTAAATTATTAGTGAATGATATTTAACGGTATCTACGAGAAATAATAGACGTTCGGGAAAGGGCAACGTAATGTCCACTAACCATAGACCTCATGCTCTTTCCAGGACCTCAAATGGCGGTCCCCGCTGCCAGCCTGAATCACAGCGCCCCAGTCTGTAATCCTGTTTAAGAGGGGCCCAGGATACTTGGCCAGCGGGTGCAATGTAAGGCGGTAGATGATGGCGAGACCCTAATATTATTTATGAGTTTCGGGTCAAATGTAGGACAGCGAAGCAACCAACATAAAGAAGTAAAAGTCCAGGCACCGCTGCAAGGGCTAGTGACCACGGGTCCATCATCATCGGAAAGAGACCCAGGACGTGACAAAAGGGGTCCTAGTTCCAAGTTGTTTGGTGTGTCGTATCGTTTGCAAGACAGGGGCATCAAAGTCATTTGACCATTCTCTTTGCGGCCTCTTGCTTCGCCCTGGGAGGATGAATCTCAGTCCAAGTCCAGATGTGCACAGGGGACTTGAGGAGCAGCCATCCATTAGGGCTCAGGGGTACCACGTGACATCGGCTTCTTGATCTCGTCGTCCCCTTCACGGTTCACCACCTCGGTCCTCCACACCTCGTTGCCCCTCCCTGTTCAACGCTCAGCCTCAGAACCCTGTTGGTATCATTCTGGTGGGTATTCTTCCTCGGCTCCCGTCGTTGATCAACCCATCCACCCACCACGGAGGCGGGAAGGAGAACCCCGTGAGCCTACTTTAGCGGGGAGCCGCTGGTTGTCAGTTCGGTGCCAGTTCAGCGGTACTAGTAGTGTTTGAGCCAACGAAACTTTGCCAGGGCGGGACCGCTAATAAGTTCTAAACCCGCGGGACGTCGGGGACGATCTCTCCCAAGAAACGGCTGTTGCTTGTTCGGAACCTTTTCAGTTTTCACTTGGGCTATGTGGGGCAAATCGAGGGGGCGAAGCACTACCAAGGTCAACGACGGGAAGACGACAACACAGAAATCGCCCATCTCACAAATGCTTGCCTCGCTCAGGCTCGCTTCCAAGAATTGCGTTGATTATGCTTTTCAAAGCGCTTCATGTGGGAAGGTTGAAGATCTCATATTGCGACTTTGCGCGCGAGAGCCATCCAGAATGGCGTGGGGGTGGAGTTGGATTGAAGTCTCCAGCTCCGCTATAACTCTCAAGCTGAAGGCATTCACAGAATCACGGCAGCCCATCCCCAATATTTTCCCTCCAGCTCGGGAAGCCTTCCGAGATGGATTATTGGCCTTGGCCCGGGGTTTGGCCTCAGTAATGAGTCTGGGCTAGTTGTTGAAGCTCATCGGTGTGGGAGCGGACATGAGCTTGATATTTCACAGAAAGCTTCAATTTTGACTGTGGCGGTCACTTCTGTCCTGACAGAAATCCCTGCACGATATCCACATGTCCGTACATGGGTGGGGATTCCCATTCAATGGCTCAATTGGCAACATTTCTTCCACCCACTTCCCTGGTTCCAAAGCCCGGCAAATGCAAGCAACGGTTGCGTCCTTCTTGCTCCAACCCTGGATACTCCCGTATTGTCGGGAGGACGAGGTCAGGGGAAATGAAGCAAGATGATGATCTGCTAGCCGCAACTTTTAAAAAAAGTAGCCTTCTCCCGACAGACAACGCCGCGACGCCGCCCTGCTGATCAAGGGAGACTCGACAGTGTTGACACACAATAAAGACGGTCTCGTCTCGCTGATCAGTCGGATTTTTGCAAAGGAGACTCATTGGCGCCTTGCTTCGCTTCCATAGTACCCTGGCACATGCTCCATTTTAGCTGATATATATTTCGGGGACACTCAAGTTGACCCAACTCTGATGGGCAGCGATAGAGTTCATTTAGTTGACACCCTGATCGTTCTGCTCGTTATATAATTTCCTTCACCACCCTCACAGCCATGAATAATTGAAATTGAAAGGCCATTTTCTCTTTCGGCAATCTCAAATCGACTGAGCGTGTTAAAAAAGACGGAGAATGCAGTTTCATCTGTTTTTGGCAACTGTGTTAGCTTATGCTACAATCTGTTTTGTTGCCCCAACACAGGCCCAATCTCACTCTCTTCCACAATGCGCGGTAGGAATCTGCAATCTACTTGACATGCTTCATGGTGCTAACCGCATATGCAGACAAAGTGCATGTCAGATCTTCTCCCTCAATCAGCTTGTTCACCTACGAACCAAACATGCATCTGCACAGACATCAAGCTTAAAGCAGATATATCCACTTGTGTTACGGCCAAATGCACCGTCAAAGAGGGTCTCAGTATGTCGATGAAGATACTTACTTGCTCAGTCCCAGGCTAATATACGTCATCAGCTACGCTTAATGTGACGCATACAAAATGCGGGTCCCCAATTCGAGACCAGTCCGCGCCCAGCATTTTGGTTCCTGCCGTTTTCATGGCCGTTTTCATCCCGCTGGTGCTGTTGAGAATATATACACGAATTGTAGTCGTGAAATCAGGACTTGGCTGGGATGACTGGGCTACTATTCTTCTAGCGGTGAGTTGAATTCAAGTTGATTCTTTTGAAGAACTCCAAGCTAAATATCACAGCTGGTCCTGATTCCAGGGAATGTTATGTCAATAGTGCGTAAGTACACTGATCTCCGTGATTGCGAGAAAGGCATGCTAACAACAGACGTAGTTGCGCATCTCGGCCTTGGAAAGGATATCTGGACTATAGAATTTCAAAATATCACTAAACTTCTCTATGTATGAATCCTCAGCTCCAGGCAATTGAACACAACTAACCTCACTAGATTTTTTATATACAAGAGTTCCTCTATGTCTCAGCCATCGCCATTACCAAGCTTGCTTTCCTCCTCTTCTACTACACCATCTTTCCCACCTCCCACCAGATGCGTTGGCTCATCAAAGGAACTGGTATCGTCACACTTGGCTACGGTATCGGTTGTCTATTTGCCTTTGCCTTCCAATGCTCGCCGATTTCCTTTAACTGGAATGGTTGGGATGGAGAGCATGCGGGAACATGCGTGAAAAAGAACGATCTGATCATGGCTGCTGGGATAATCAATGTTGTACTCGACGCGTGGGTTATTGCGCTACCCATTCCGCCGTTGTTGAAGCTCCAGATGTCAACGTCTAGGAAAGTGCAGATTATTTCTATGTTCTCACTAGGATTCTTGTAAGTTCTGAATCTCCGGTCAAATCCATCTATTTCGAAGCACTGGCAGTTAGCTGATATGAACGACTTGGGATAGAATCACCGGCATCAGCTGCTACCGCGTAGCAATGCTCAAAATATTTGCCACCAGCTCTAACGCAACGTGTATGTGCTCCCCATCGTCTCCAGCCTATCTCACCAGTGTGCCCAGCTAATACAATGATAGGGGACCATGCCACCCCCGGCTTCTGGTCACTCGCCGAAGTAGACGTTGGTCTTTGCTGCTTGTGCCTGCCAGCCATACGACCGATACTAAGTGATTACTTTCCAAAAGTTTTCGGTTCAAGGCCAGCAGGTTCGAGCAGAACTCTGACCGCACCCCCACCGATCGGCCAAAAGACCAAACGAGGAGAACTGGAACTGAGCAGCAATTCCAACAACACTGGCAGCTTTGTTCAGTTGATCGACTTGGACAAAGGGGGTGGAAAAGTTTATGGGAGTGGTTACTGATATGTTAGGAGTCTTTTTAGTTCCTGCCAGGAGCATCCTTATGTCCCGGAATGAAGCCTGTCAATTTCTTCTTGTTCTCCTTTGTTGCTTTCTCCTTTTTGGCTTGAGATAATCTGATGTCACGTGATTAGAGATCTTGGCCAATAAAACTTTGTCAAAAAGGCGGCCAAAATGGACGCTAAACTGTATTTAGATTAGTTAGCTAGGTAACTACCTACCGTGAAATTGAACCTCAAAAGAACTTGAAACTTGACCATCGAGAACACTTCAAGTTTGAACCGAAACTCGGCAGCAGGTGAACGGCGGAATGGTGGGGAATCAAAACTAATGGGACGCCAGACCAGAGGAGAGTCAGTTATTCAAGCCCGATCACAACTTGCATGGTGTGCTTTCATTCCCACACTGCGAACGGCCATTGGAACATGGCTTGGATTATTGGTGCACAAATAAAGGAAGTGTCCACGATGGCAGAGAAGACACGCCAGGACATACTACGCTCGAGGATTTGCCTTGCCCGTCTTCAGTCAAAACAGCAGATGATATCCTTCCCGACAAAAGACACAGCAGGAGAACCAGCATGAGGGGTTGATGAAGAGATGCCTTTGGAAGAGCATCTCTGTTCAGCTCCACCTTGTCCGAAAACTCTCCTCTCGTTTTTCACTCTCCCTTTTCACGAGTTCCAAACGGCGACCCTCCCTTGGGCAGACCCCGACACTCTGGATACGAGGTCCGGCTCGAGGCGAGCTCCCGCTTCCAGCGGCGGGCTTTCGTGCGGGCCTCCTTCTCCAGGATTGCCGACATATCCCGGCCTTGAAAGTTGACCCGTCCCAAGCTTGCGCAACGACATTGATGGCCGGAACGCTATCTCGAGCGGAGCCGCTTAGCCCCAACACCGTTGAGAGTCGGTGCCATCGCCCCCTGTGGACGCGGGGACATTTTACGATTGCAATCCCCCGCCAATCGGAAGCGGAGTCAGACCCCAAAAGCGGGCTCCATTAAGCTTTCTACTTCTTGGTCGAGGAACTTGACCTTTTCTGCAGAATGGTGGGATTTGTCAAAGACAATGTAACATCTTGACGAGAAGGGCGTCATCATCCCTTTGATCACCAACTCCTCAAGCTGTTGGTGTTGAACTTGATGGCAAAGAACAATTAACTGGGGGTCAATAGTGGGAATAGCTGCTGCTACTCCCGCTGGAGGGAGAATATCCATGGATTTCAATCCAGGTTGGTGAACAGCTTGACAATTCGAATGTCCTCCTCCCCTGAAACTTTCCTCTTGACCTTCGGGATTTGCTAAAAGCGAAATACCCCATTTGCACCCAAACTCCTCCTGTAGATCTTTGGATAGTGCAGCATTACTTTCGTGTTTAGCAGCTATTGAACTAACACTACATACTCCAGTCTCCGGACAACAGCGGGGAGTCGTTCTAAATTCTGACTGCGGCAGACTGCAGTGCTTTGAAATGCGAGCCTGTTTCACGAAATGCTTCTAAAACGGGACGGCAGATCCTTTGATTGGCTCTGCAGCTATTCTCTCCGAGCTCGGAAAGAATCTCCTGAACCCTATTGTGAGGCTATTCCCATCCAACGTCAAGATATTCTCAGCTTCATTTCCACTGCGGATCCGGCGAGAAACATCTCTCTCCAGGCCGTTTTGCAGGCTAAGCAGGACGACACTATGGCACGATGATGATCCTTAATAACGGTCTGATTCGGTCCTGACTCCTGGGACACACCGCTGGAATGGTTCCTTATTAAGAAGCAGACAGCTTGCCCATTGAGGCTTCTCTTGATCTGGTGCTTGACTTTCCGCACTCCTGTCATTCCTTACCGTGCATCTATTGCACTATCCATTCATTCATTCGCCACACTCCTTTCTCAGTCGGTCATTATCTGTTTCCGCGTTTACCCTTCTTTTGACCCCTGTTTATTTTGACGCCAACCAAGATGCCCGATTGGCGGAAGTCGACGCTGGCCCTCTCTCTCCTGGGCCTTCCCCTGCTGTCCAGCGCTGATGTGACCCTGAATGTCCATGCTGCTGCAGGGATCCAGAACATTGCCCTCCCACCCTCGCTCCTCAACAACGCCAATGCACTCAGCGATCTTCTCAACTTTGTCGTCGGCACCGTCGGCGAGATATGGCCCTTGGTCCCTATAGAAGGGACGTACCCCATCAGTGCCATCTACTGTGAACCCGAGGATGGCGTAGCCGATACTGTCCAAATTCTGGCCCATGGGGCAACATACACCAAAGAGTACTTCAGTGGACATGGCCTGGAGTCGGAGGAGGATCTCAAGAAGTACTCCTGGGCCCACTTTGCCGCCGACGAAGGCTATGCCAGTCTTTCCATTGACCGTCTTGGACAAGGCAAGTCCTCCGGCGCCGACCCCCTGCTAGAGGTCCAGGTGAACTTGCACGCCGAGATGATGAAGGTGCTCGCGGACCAATTAAGGGCCGGAGAGGTCGTCGCAGAGACAAAGGATGGCAAGATTGGTGGAAAGAAGTTTTCCAAAGTCGTGTTCGTCGGCCACTCGCTGGGCTCAGCAATTGGCAATGCCGCTGCTCGCCGTAACCCAGATACCTTCGACGCGCTTATCTTGACCGGTTGGTCCGCGAACCTCATCGAGAATTTCCCCAAAGTGCTTTTTGGAAACGTCCTGCCCGCGCTCCTCGCCAACGTCGTAAAATGGGGCCATCTTCATCTTGCTTATTTGGCCTTCACGATCGAAGAACCTATGAGACGAGTTTTCTTTGGCAGGGATGGATCGTTTGACCCCGAGATTCAAAAGCGCGACTGGCAGCGTCGGAGCACCGTTGGGCTCGGCGAAATGCTGACGCTCTTTGAGGGCACGAAAGTTGCGGCGCCATATAAAGGACCCGTCCAAGTCATTATTGGCGAGTATGATAAACTCCTCTGCAACAAAGGCCCCAAGTGCCGCCCCGGCCCCGCGTACGTGCCTGGTAATGCTGCCGACATATGGCCGTCCTCGAGCAATTACACTTATTCCATCACCCCTGATTCCGGCCACAACTTGAACCTGCACTACGCGGCTCGGGACGCCTACGCAGCTGCTCACGAGTTTCTCCGCCACAACTTGTGAAGTGATCTTCGGAGACATTGCTGAATATGTGTTTGACTTCCCCTGTCAAATCCGTGCCTTTGGTTCCTTCTTCATGGACTCGGGATATGTTGAGTGGAACTGGACCTGCGCACCCGGGACGACAAGTTAGCAGGCGGGTGGGTACTTTACCATCGTGTATTATAATTAAATAAATAACTACAGTATCAAGTATATAGTTTCATGTCTTCCTTTACCAAATTGGATTGAATCTGGAACTGGAAGAATCTGAGAATCTTGGGAGTATGTATTAGTAAGTTAGAAAGAATAAATCTATTGCCATGATCAGGGCCAAAAGTACGGATGTTCCCCATTTCTATGCGAAACAATCTCATCAGCGTCGTCTGCCGCATGCTTATTTAGGAACGGCGTTATGAATGACTTGCGGCGCACGTCCCAACACCCATCCAACATCCATCCGCCTTCCCTCCAAGCCCAGTCAACAGCTATCGATCACCATTTGCCGACCTTCAGGGACCAACGCCCCACCGCCCTCGACACTTTTATTCAGGTACCAACCAAAGCCATCCAGCCCACCGGATATAGAACCGATATGACAACGTCGTTCGTTCTATCCAAGGATTGCTTGCTCTGACGTAACCAGCCAGCTACCTGGTAAGTTAAAGGTAGGCAGGCATGCATGGATAGATGGCGTCCACCACATCCTACGTACGTACGATATAGTTTATGAAGCAAGCAGTGTTTGCTTACCTCTCCTCTTGGAGACTTCCAAGGCGGGTTAGAAGTTAATGAATAGCCTCTATGCTGCCATCAATATCCGAATTCACCGTGGGGTTGGAAGCGGATGACGGTATGAGGGTAGGTGTATCTGCTATCTACATTTAAGCCTGCTGGGCATGCGGTGGGCATTGGGGGGGTGGGGATTATATATATATGCATGTCGTTGGGCGTTGGGTGTGGCTGATTCCGGTGCTTCGCTTGCCTTCTAATACGATGTGTGACCGAGGCTGGTTGGATTGGGTGGTTTAAGAGGGGATGGAAGAGAAGGCATTATTTTTTTTCTTATATCAGGTAGTAGCATCCCACTATATATAGAGAGGCATTTTCCATAGAGCTTTTTAGCGGGGAACTAGATAGAGAAATGATAGAAAGGGGGGAAGAAAGTAAAAAATCATCTTACAAACCACTCAACGAACTGCATTAGTTTAGTTAATTGAGATCCTCTCACACTCCACTTATAAAAGAATGTGAAGGACGAAAGAAACAATGGAGAATAATATGAGAGCGAGTGCAAAATATGAGGCATTATTAAATAAGCATATAGTACAAGATATCCGCCAACGAAGCCAAATCAGCAGGAAAAAAAAAAGAAAAAAACCAAGCATATGCCGACACAGAAATAGACAAGCTCATAATAAACCAGATCGGACCAGATTCGAAACCAAAGGAATAGACGATTTGCAATCGATAACCTGTAGATGAGACAAGAGGTATGAGGAGGTAGCACACGCGGGCAGACAGGAGAAAAGAAGGAATGAGAGGGAACATAGAATAAAATTTAGATCAGCAATACCAGCCTCAAAAAGTAGAAAAATGATCCGCATATACAAAAACATAGATAGATGATTGGAAGGATCAGGCAAGTGAAGCGCTAGAAGCAAAACAAAGCATTATGAAGATTGCAAGAAAAATTGTATCAGATGCCTCCCTTCTTATACCAACAGCAAACGTAAACAAACAGGAAACAAGGCAGAGACACAACAGTTGAATGGATAGGGTATTGGGCCATCATTTCAAATACTGATGACAATGTATCGCAAAAAGAGAAAGGGAATCAGAAAGGGAAGTATGGATGACTGGTTAGCTCTGCACAGTTCCGATTTTGCGGATATGAAAGATTCGAATGCTAGGGTGGCGAGCCAGAAAAGCCATTTGGAACTTTGGGGACGGGCTTTCTTTTGGCGTTGTTTGCAGTTTTCGATATTCGAGGTGCTCCTTGGATCATTCGCGGCTCTTTCATGAAGTTCGGGTCGAGCTTGGCGGGAACTAATCCAGAATGTCAGAGAGCGTCATAGAAAATAGTAGGACGATTATGGCAAAAATTGAAGCATTGAGGGTCCATAATGGAGAGATTTGGTGACTAACCTCTCGTAATAATGTTCTTCCAATCGTCTGAACGAGATGGCTGGTGTCGACTGCTAGGCAAAGAGGTGGCACTAGCTGACCGCCATAGGTGATCAGAGGTGTCTGATAGGAAATCGGTCGTCATGCGCCCAGAAAAGATGGAAGTTCGGCCACGGTTGCGCTTGGACAATATAATTTCATCAAACAGGGTGATCTTTGGATCCCTTGTCTTCGGGGTCGCCCGTTCACGCTCACTAATGAATTCATTAAATCCTAAAAGACGTCAGTATAATCCGACGGCATTCGTTTGTCTAAGGGTAACGAAGAGCTTAAGCATACCTTGGGTCTGTTGCAGCACAGACATGTACTCCGCGTGTTCATGGGGCAAGCTCTTGAGAAACGCATCCATATTGAAATGATACGTCAAGCCAGCCTTTTTCCTCTCACCGGAAGCAGGCCGAAGGAACTTCTTATAGGTGTATAGCAGACTAGCGAAACATCGAACAAAAGCTGCTCGAACTTGCTCGGGATAGAAAGCAACTGGACATACTAGGGATATCTGGGATGCACAACGGGTATGTACAGTTGTTCTGCAATTTGAGCATTTGTACATGGCTTCTTCCGCCTTCTCGTCGCATATCGAGCAGATGGCTTTGTCGTCCCAGGGTTGCAGCTGTAAACAGTGCCCTTCCACTAGAGTAGTGCCAGCAGGATTTCGGAGTTGTTGTTGAGATGCGTTTGGCATAATAGTAGAGGCAGCCACAGTTGACTGGGCATATATGGATGGCGCATACACGGAAGTTCCAGTGTCGGTATTCAAGGTACTAACGGACAAATTGGAAGTGTGGCCCAGGAACGGAACACTAGGGCGTCTAGGGATACCCGGCTTTCTATCTGCGCCGAAGGACGAGCTTCTACGGGAAGCCGCATCAAAGTGTCCGGATCTCTTCTCCCGTAAAGAGGACTGGAGAGCAAATCCAGAATCATTGCGAGATATAGGTGTAGGGGGTAGCGGAGGGAAATAGGTTGAGGTTGGGGAAGTAGAAGTTTTGGGCGAGGGAGGGGTGCTCGTTTTGTAGGTTGAGCTTGTCGTTGGTCGGTCATGGCCCCGGGAGAGGGCTACGTCGTTTCGGGCATTCAAGAAGGCATTATAAATAGGTGGGGGAGGTGAAGAGGCGGGGTCTTGTCCAAACGAGGTGGAGTTAAGACTGGCATATTTCGCGAGTTGTGTAGAAGCTGCCCTAGATGAAAATATCGACTGATTCTCGCCAGGGAAGGAGTCGAATGGGTAGGTTTCCATTGCATAACAGGGCGGCCCAGGGTGGACTCCATATCTCTGGTGAAGAGGAGCCGCTAGTTGAAGAAGTGACTGCAGCTTTCGACGATGATGGCGCGGAAGCGGAGTAGGTTTTGCAGTGCTTTCGATCTCGTTTTGGTCAAGGTCGACGAGAACAAAGTCATCAGAAGGGAGTTCGGTTTTTTCATATCTCCGTTCGATCCCAACAATGTAGGGGCAGGGGGCCTCAAGAGCTTGAATAAGACGAGCGGGGAGGATCGGAATAAAAACACCAGTCCATTGGAATGGGAAGAGGAGATCCGCGAGGGCCTTGCTAGCCAAATGCAGCATAGATGCGTGGGAGGATAGGAGAATAATCCGAGATTCAGCAAGGATATACTATTATTCAAGTTAGTTGAGTGCTTCAGTGGCGAGCTTCTTGGGATATAACTTGCTTCAAACAAAATTATTATATTAGATATCGACAAAGCCCGGAAGAGCGCATATAGATCAGTCTAGTATTTTAGTTAGCCAAATCGTCATCACAACGGGGTCGGAATTTTTGCTTACATTTCGAGAACCAGGCAACTCATTAACTGCTTCTTTCCGAGCAAAGAGGCGCAACTCCCGTACCGCAATCTCAACCTGGGTTTTGGAAGACAGGGGACTGAAAGCCTCAGTACACAAGTTCACCACATAGCGTTCCAGTGGCTGCCACCGTCCAATTCTAGGAGAACTAGCAGGGACCCGTTGGATTGCGCCGTCTGTCATGGGGACAATGATAGCTCGAAGCCATTCTTTCCAGAAGCTGGTCATAGATCCATCCCTGCCCAGAATACCGTATGCTCTTGGTATCCAAAACCCAGTATCCCCGTCCGTCAATCCATCAATCTTTGTTGCAGCGCCTAGGCGAACCGGGCGAAGGAGGTCAGCCATAAGTCCGATCTTCTCCTCCACCGAGCTGATCTCATCCTCAAGCTCATCTCTGGAAATAGACCCCGAAGGAACTGAAGGAAGCCGCGCAAGAAGCCTGGATAGTTTAGCCCGTTCCATTGCGAGTCGTTCTCCAAGGCTGGCAGCCAGTTCCCGCTCCTCATCCGTCATGTTATCGCGCCTCCATTCCTCACATCGTTTCTCTAATTCCTCAGCAGTCTTGTGGTTCAGCGGAATCCATATAGTGACACAAATTCCATGCAGTTTGGATCCGTCTCCGGTTGTCATTGCGAAACCATGCCATGTGGAACGGGGTCTTTGATCCGAGGACACGATATTGATATCATTCGGGAATGCGAACATTGGGACATAGTCGGGGAAGCTACCTCTCCGTTTTACTTCATCTGGGAGACCTTTCGGCGGGTATCTATCGAGGAGGACGGGCTCGAATTTCCGCTTCAAGGGGTGCATATTAGGCGACACGTCAAGAGGCTGGGGGACAGGGATAACGGAATTGTAATTGCTTAGTCGTCTGGAGGTGCGGACAGAGGCTATGGTTCCCAAGTAATTAGATATGACTGGAGGAGTGAAAGAAAAGCGGGGGGAGGCTCACATTGTCTGGCAAGAGATGGCTGTCTCTTCATACTACTCATATCTCTAAAAGACATATGCCTGCGCACACTGCCAATGCCTGATTTCAAAGGATTGACCTCCTCTGCCACAATCTTCTGTGTCTTGGGCCGCGGTTTTGGCCGATTGGGAACGACTGCACCCGCACTCAGCGACAAATCAGTCAAAAAAGTATCTCTCTCTGCAGCAAACTTGAACAGTGCCTTGTCGAAATCGGCTTCACTAATCAAGGAGGTGCCATTGGGAGAATGCGAGTTCCTGATAGTCATGCTGCTACGGTTACTTGGTGTTTCGGACGACATGGAGCGAAACGATAGTCTCGCCTCGTCCGACGGTTTGGGCAGCCATTGATAGGAATTGCGCTTCGACGAGGGCTGCGGAGACTCGGTAGACAGGTAATGCTCCTCCTCCGCGTCAGCATCTTCCTGGATCGTATCCGTCACGGGCAGCGTCTGGGCATGGTTGGCGTGGTATTCCTCGCCCAGCTTGGAGAAAATATCCAGGATATCCGCGCCATCGACACCAGCAATCCAGAAATAATCGGCAAGGGGCCTCGAAGGCACCTCAGCCGCCGTTGCTGGGGACATGCTTCGTGCGGAATGGCCAGAGTTCCCAAAGTCGCCCCTTTTGTGTGTGGTTTTCAGCTGTCTAGAGGGCCGCCAAACAGCAGATGGACTCCCCGCACCTCGATATCATAACCTTCCAGACGGCGGATGTTAGGCCAGGGGCATTGGCGAACGGCACAGCAGCGCCCGGCAGACAGCGTGGAAGAGAGGAGAGGGCGAGCGGCGGGGGAGAGAAGAGAGAGATGCGCGGTGGAGGAGGAGAGGGTTGAGGGTTGAGGATGAGGAGGAGGACGAGGTTGAGGCTCGGGAGGAGGAGGTTGCCGCTTTGGGCCAAGTGAGGTGAGGGCGGCTTAACTGGCTTTTCTGCCCCAAACAAAAACCACCACACACCACCATCAATCCGCCGCACCAAGGCCCCAAGGCCCACAACCCACCGTCCGGCACGCTGATGCAACGGTCAGAGGCTGGCGGTCCCGCTACTGCGCTGGCTGCAGTAGTTGGTGCTGCGTCCGCACCGATCCTCCCGATCCCAACAACGCCAGCGACAGTTATCGGGAACGGAAAGCAAAAGGTTAACAAGGGCGTTTTGTTTGTCTCCCCTTTTAACCTCTACGTTAGTTAATTAATCTAAATAGACGGCTACGGTGTCCTCCTGCTCCTATTCCTATAAACCGGCATATGGATTCATTAAATAGATACTCAGCAGGAAGCTCCTGCATTGGCCTGGACATCTAGAAACCAGGGGAAAGAAAAGGAACACCTGGACGAAGGAGACAAAACAATTATCCATGCCGCAGCCTTTTTGTTTCCTTGGGACCTGCCGAGGCCACCAATAATGGACCGCGAGACACATGAAAGTTGAGACATTCCCTTGGGCCAGCGCGAAACCTTCCCGTCTGCTGCAAAAACTTGGTCGCCTTTCTTCAGGAACCAAAAATGGGAAATATATAATCCACCGTGTTTCATCACTGAAGAACGCACGAGGGGCATGCACAAAACCAAAGGCACGCTCTCTCGAGAAAAAAAATGGGAAGTTCTGCGTGGCAAGGGTCAAGGTCTCCCTTGTCCGAGGAAGGCCATTCTATGACCTTCAGGCCCTGCCCTGCATTCGGTGAAACAGGCCCCGAAGCTGTTTCATTCCTAGTCGCTGGCTGTTCCTGCAAGGGACAATCTGTCTTTCATCAATCTCTCGCAGCTACGGAAATCGATCAGCCGATATAGTTATCTGACCGAGGGGATGTCAACCCACAACGTAATAATGCTGCAAACTTCAAAGTAATAGTGAGCCACGTATGCGCCCTGTTCAATTACTCTAGTTGCTCCTTTACACGCTTTGCTCATGCCCTATGTCGCTGATCCCAATGCCACCTTGGCACGAATAGCCCGTACAACCATCACTGACACCAAGGGAAAGACAAATGTAGACAGACTTTTACCATGCCGTTAGCGTGAGCAACATTCCCCAGCCATTCCAACATGCTTCGGAGATCTCAGTTAACGGTGGAGAAGATGAAAGGGAATAAAATTGGCCTTGATGTCATGCATATGGAGCAAGTGCATCATCACGACTCCGGCGTCTCCACTACTCCTAATCCAACGACTCAGCTTTGATCCTCCAACAGTGGACAGATAAAGTGGGAATCAACCGAACTGTCGTCGTGATGACTATAACGGCATGATATCATTTCACTCGCCTCCCTTTTTCAGTTCCCAGTTGCTACTCAAGGCTATACACGAAGAGGAGAAGCGAACGAAAAAGCTGTACTTGAACCAGGATAGCGGATATAACACAACGGCATATAATTCAGGGGCAAGAATGGATACTAGTACGAGAAGATCCTCTAGCCTAAAACTTAAGCGATGGCGCCCCGCGCCCCATCTCATGCAAACAATATCATGGGTTTGAAGACAGAGAGGGAGGCATTTTTCATCACAACACTCGACAAGCGCCCTTCAGTGGACAAATATAAATTAATTAACAAGGCTGGGTGCACGCTTTATTTTCGACCGTAATGCGTGGACAAAATTGAAAGGCTCGACTCTGACAAGCCCGTGCGACCATCCCCGGTTGAACAAACTCTAAATTGCCCCTGAGAACCTGGGGATCGATCCGCCAGTGAATATCCTCCACATGTCGATGGCTGACGAATTGACAATCCCCCAAGTTTTCCCTTTTTTCTCCCTTTCTTCTCTCGTTTTCCCTGTGTTAATCACTTCCTCCTTCAGCAAGTTCAAAAATCTAACACACGAACATCGGTGGTTGGTCCCCCTATCCGTGGATCATATCGCGTTGCGCCAAAAACCCCCTGCTAGCTTTCGGACTCATGCGGTCATGCCTCAGGATTCAGGAATCCAGGCCGTGAGAATATATTGCACATTTTGCGTGGCGCGTTTGGTGGCTTTAAAGATCGACAGTAACAGCATCCGAGCAGCATCTTTTGAAACGGACAAAAATAGAAAAGAACATGGGAGATTCAGAGGGAAAGGAAAAGAAACAAAAGTCTTCCCGCGGCCAAGAGTGAGGACACGATAATTCATTACGTCAAATGCACGCAAGCACAGATGGTTTTGCCTTGACAGGGTAAAAAGGTGGATTGTTCTCGATTGCTAACTTATTATCCACCCTGTCAAACCTCCTAGCTTGTCGCGGTAACCGCAAAAACAAAAAAAGAGGGCACGCCGGCAAGCAAATCCCCCGAGGTCCATGCGCATCGCTCCTTTTAAAAGCAAACCCTCGGGTCTCAGAAAGTTCCGCCAGGGGAAGAAACCAAACCACATTCGCATCCATAGCCGTTGATTGTCTTACCGTAAGATTTAAAAAAAAGGTACGAATTTGTTACCCTTTTTTTTTATCGGCGGTCTAGATGGATTCAGCCACCCACACAACAACTCCGTCCATGCTGTTGTTTGCTTATCTTACATGCACGTCGTGAGCAAACCCATCAGCACTCCAGCCAACCCCAACCCTATCGCAAGGCCAGGGGACGGACAAGCATGCAAGGTATCCATGCATCTCGTGAGATGCGTCTTTAATCGACACCCACTTCCTGGATAGGAGAAGAATACGCAAGTGTTGCTTTGCTTGACTTTCCTTCCCTTCAAAGATTGGGTGGTTGGTTGGTTGCAGGTCTTCCGATGTATGCTGTGCTGTATAGGTAAGGCGAGAGGTGATTATGGAAACATTGTCCTCGTGCATCTTTACGAATGCATTATTTTTTTATCGATTATCCCACCTCTCCAACCCACCCCCCTTTTTTTTTTGTTTCACATCTCAGGAGCTGGCCTATTTATAGAATTGATGATGGAGACTAGAAAGTGAGACACACCTGCGTTGTATGTGCCAGGTCCGGCGACGAGCTATTCCGTTGGGACTTGGTCGGATCCAAGATTCCATCCCTGGGAAACTTATGGCATGTTCGACATGACTGCCAACCTACTGCGGGAGCGGGCCATTTGAAATGTATAAAATTTGTGAATATGGCCTTTTTGAGCCGATATCCCTCCGCTCCCATTGCGCCTTGCTGGATTCATTCTGTCTCAACTAATGACTCAAGCATGGAGAATATGGCCCACAAGGAGGTGCTTCCATTTTGTCGCCAGGCCAGAAACACCTGAATACATCCGCATAATTATTACGCTTCCCATGAATCAGCCCCTAGTTTGGAGAATGTTTAGTCTTCACGGGCTGTATGTGAGACCCTTTATATTCAATGCCTGGTATGGCAATCAGCATTATGAGCCATAACCACCTCAGAGTCGCCCTAGTTTCCGGTCCTAGTTCCCTGCCGCCGTTTATAAAAAAAAAGATAAACGGAAAATGATGGAGGATTTATCGCATTTCTTTTCAACAAAATTCAACCTAGCGTCTTCAGGTTTTATTACTTACTGCCCCAAGTCAACGTAGGGATTATCCCCGCTCCCAAGATGACTTTATTCTGTATTTGTGTTGGACATTTATTTCAGGGTAAGTTCTTATGAACCGCATCGATATGGGAAGGGCACAGCTGATTATTTTAAAAGCAAATGTAGTCTGTCCATGGCACAAAACTACTTGAACAGTGGAAGTTTTCACCCCGTGTGTGTCAACTATCATCTCATCTCGTTCCTATTGCCTCCCTTCATTATACGGTCATGGATCGCCATTGAAGAAACCACCAGAGCAGCGAGTCTTTTTCAATGCGTCGCCGTCGAACCTAGTAGTTACCAGTGTTCATCCGTCTCTCTCGCGATAATTTATCTATCTCTATTGCCTCAACAAAACGGCGACTGGTCACGAGGACCTATGGAATTCGATGGCTAGCATGATAGAGCTAATCTCAAAATCTGCAGTCCACCAGTGGAAGTACCGCTTTTTATCACTGATATATAACCAGCAACGGTGTTTTGGACGAGCGGCTGATGGACATCCTCTCCGAGGCCGCAACTATTTTTTGCTATAATCGATATTAATGAGAAATCCCACATGGTCTGTGGCTATCAGGTCTGTTTCCAGATAACACAAAAAATGAAGTTATAGGTTATATCACAGAAGAGGCTGGCATTTCTGTCCTGAGTGAGAATTTGGGGTTCTATTTCAGCAGCATGGGGGAGCAAGAATTTGAGAACACTTATAACCCCTTTCTTGGTCCCATAGCATCACTAAGTTGATCTATCCAACCACAGATAGTACACACAGTACTTGATATCGATATCTGTTGACATGTTTGGAATGACGGCGGTTTGGTCAAATTGTCAGAAAAAATATCTTACCAACAAACTAAGGCGAGGTACTGAACCTTTTACTTGCCGCTATCCTGGCCTTGCTACGGCTATTATGTTATGCAAAGCAAAACTCCCTGAATCCGCACCTAACTTAGCAAGCCCCGCAGATGTGTTAGTGATATAATTTTGCTCCGCTGCAGCTGAAGGGGCAGGGTGATTTGGAAGTATCCAGCATAAGGAGGTATTGCCTCCCTGGCTTTCTTTTCTTTTCTTTTTTTTTCCTGTTAAGACAAAACAACCCAACACTCCTCAATGAGGCCCGAGAGGTCCATATGTATGGTAGTAACTATTAAGAGTGAACCAATCTAAAAGATAACCGTATTATCTATTATCACTTTCTGCATGGGCTCCATAGATGTTGCAATTCAGGGCTTTCCACTTTGACAATTTTGAAGCAACTTCTTTTTGATAAAATAATGTGTCCAGTGGGCATCTCCGCAAACAAGCACAGTTGAAACAGTCTCTCCCACGACGGTTTATGAACACTAATAACATTGGCAGTTGAACTAATTTGAACTTGAATATTTATGCGCTTGGGTTGCACCAATGTAAGCTTGTTGATGCAGTTGGCCATTAAGGAAACAGAGGACCAGCGGATAGAACATACTCCTTGCATATCAATATGGTAGTTGATATCTTTATAAAGTGTATGATGGTTATTGGTTATCCCTTGAGGCTTTGAGTTGGGGATATATTCAACGAAGACTTCAAACGACTTTCGTGACATTGATGGCATGATTCTTAGAAACTTGGGGGAGGAGGACCATGTAGTGACATATGAGGATATTTCAAAGAGTACCTTTCACAAGAAGGTAGCAGTATTCAGTAAGCACTGGCTATATGGATGTTATCAAAAGCAGGAAACTCACCCAGCTAGCCAATTTACGCCATGGTCTCCTTGTATAGGCTGCATTCCTTATCCCCCGCTTCAACTTTTCGAATCCATTGACCAACCTTCCACGTGAAGAATGGAGTGTCACATCCCCGTGTAGCGAGATCAAAATCTCGCTCCATACCACTCGAACCGTACACCCCGAACTAGCCAGGCTCAAGTGTTTGCATCTCCTCCGGGAAAAGGCTCCTCAGCCGGGCGAGTTCTTTTTCCATTGTCATCCTTCAGATATATATCCAGATTTGGTTTCATGTCTCTGTGCCCGCCTTCAAGAATTTGCGGGAAGTCGCACGCTTTCCATAAGGGCAAAATGGACACGTTTTCCCAATCTAAGACGGCGGGAAATTGGACCACCATTTTCAGCAGCAAGAATATTCCGAGAGGCCGGACAATCACGGAAAAGCATCGTTTATTCATCTGCTTCGTCATTAACTGGGGACATTTTTGAGAGTAGCTCCTGGAGAAGTAAAATATTCCGAAGTCCCTCTTCAGCTTTTTCACGGTTGTACTTGTCTCTATAACTTCCCTTTCTCGGTTTCGTTTAGTACAAAGCGTGCAAGAAGCCAGTCGTGGCTGGACTGGACGGTCCTCTGAAAAGGTCCCGGAAAACACGATTATGCCAGAAAAAGTCCATGCGCACAATCCTACCAATATTCAGAGCACTGCCATTTTTGGCATTCTCTAACAGCGGGACTAGGATTCTGTCAGAAGCCATATTGGTGGCGTCTTCCTCTCCATAGCAAAGAACAGAATTATCCCGTAAACATTGTATGAGGCCGGCGGAATCAATATCATCTGCATCAAGAAATAAATTGCCGATTTTCGAGGATTGCTTTCGAAATATCAAGGCGGAATAACCTGCAATTTGCTTGGCCAGATCTATCTTTGCCGCCGAAGACAACGACTTCCAGAGATCGTCAAATCTCACACCTGGCACGCGGTTCATAATAACCCACTCAAAGCCAACTGTATTCAAAGCTGTCGGGCAAAAGCCATCGCACTGCTGGTACCAAGATTTCGAAATTACCGCGCATGAAGTCGACGGTGGCTACCTCGCTCGGCGTTTTCAACCTCGGTTTCACTGGAAGCGAGACACGCATCGGTAGCTCTTCATCCTCGGTTTTGATCACGTATAGCTTAATAAAACTGCCCTGGTTAAAAAATTCGAGCCTCAAAAGGCTTCTCTGGTCCAATAACTTGATGAATAATTTCTGCTATCCCCTCAAGCGAAGGTTCGACTGTCCATTTTTGATTGGAAGCCCTAGGTAATATATCGAGTTCCTCCTACGCCAGCCCGGTTTGTAGAGTCATGATGCAGACACGACTTTGTAAAGGTTGGCCTGCGGACTCGGATGCAAGGGACGGGGGGGGGTGCCGTATATATGTGGGTAACGGGTGAATGCCAGGGGGATGTGATACCTGTGTCCCAGTTTGTTTGTCAAATAGAACTCATGTTTTATCGCAATGTCAAGTATGAAGGGTAATGTAGGGCAGAGTTATTGCCAAAGCTGCCAATATTTGGACGGGGCATGGTAAGTTTCTTTCAACCTTCTGTGATGGGCTGGCTCCATAACAACATGGTGTGTTAAATGGCATAGAAGCTTATTCAGAAAAGCAAGCCAATAACCAGCAGCCCTGCCCCATAGCGCCCACCCCGAAAGTGTTCTCTATAACATCCACCATTTTTCTCTTCTCCCCAGGGCTTTTCTACTTCAGCGATGGTCTGGGGTTAAATTAGACTTTAAACACTAGACCTATTTAACACTAGCGTTACTAGCATTATCCCCTATTTTTAGCAAGGCCCAAGCTTAAAAACCACAATTTCATAGACTATGACTCCTCTTCTGTGTATCAATTTTTGTTTTGATAGGAGTTTCCCAATCGCACCTCTATCGACAAGGCATATGCCAATTATTTTGGGTGGAGGGGTGGTTTGGGTCGTTTACAACGCTGTGAAGCATATGTTTGAATGATGGTAGGAGCATAATAGTTAACAGCATTTGATTATGCAGGAAAGGGGAAGAGAAAAGGGGTTTTCGTGTCTAGGATTACGCGGTGGCAGTACCATCAGTAGTGACGGTATTGGAGCTGTGTTTCTTATTCAGTGTCGATGGGTTTATTGACGATGGAGAAGTAGAAGAAGATGAGCTGATGACATATGTGTAATGTGCTGCGTTATATTTGCATTCATCATTGTCTATCGTGTACTTACATCATGACTATCTCAATCCACAAATTACCTGCCAGGTAAAAACTTCCTTCCGCAAGGGGTAAATAATCTCACCGCCTCTTCGTCATGAGGTTTCCAGTGGTTAAAAACCCTCTATCCCCCATATTACTTCGCCATTCAATGGACAGCTGCCCAAGAGTCGTTCGTCCATCTCGACTCATATCTTTCTGTAAACCTTCGAGGCCCTCTTGTTGGCCGTGCTCCTGTTCTACCAGAAACGCAACCTGCAGGACGTCACGAGGGTTTAATGTTGGAGGGTCCGTCTTTACTTGATCAGGCCGTTCAAAGTCCCAGTTTAGTGACGTTGATTTGAAAGGGGGTTTGGCGCTGAGTGTGGTGGCCTATATTATAATAATTAGCAGTGCAAATGGATAAATAATGTGTTTAGGCGTTAGGCAAACATACACCAAGCGATATCGCCTCATCACCAACGTTCTCTAATTGGGCTTCAAGTGCATATCTCAGCAACCGCGACTTCCCATACGGCCCAAGAGCCCGATTATCCACTTCGAGCGGAGCCAGCTCCGTCGCCTTGGTCCGCACGCTCAAGCACGGCTGGGCAATAAATTGGTAAAGCTTCCGAAATGTCCTTACTCGCCCACTTGCCGCATGTGCTTCACCCGCCAACATTGTCTCCGTATAGCTAACACTAACAGCCAGAACGTGATTGCCCTCTTCCTTTAAATCAAATCGAACAATCTTCTGGAACGACTGCGCCTTTCCCAAGCCGTTGGACTGCGCCTCGTCATCTGGCGGGGAGAGGTCGAGAGGAACGATTTGAGAGGGCGTTTGCATTTCGGCGATTATGCGGATAGAGTTCACGACTCTATTTTCTGTGGTTGATGGGAGTTCGTTGTTTGCGCATAGCGAGCAGGAGAATGTCTCGCCGACGTATGCGGAGCCGAAGGACGGAGGGAGTGTGACCTATCAACAGCTTTAAGCCGCAAAGTCCTGGATAAAGGTTTATGGAGGGAATGTGCCTACATTGGGGCTGAGTATGAACTGGCTATCGGAGCCATCAAATGGATAGCTGAGGGAGGCCTTTACGGGTATGTGTTCATTCTCGCTCGGGAGGGGGTATTGGTATGATAAGGAGGGTCGTGAGAGTCTGATTGATGACGGTCGATGAGTATATCGTCAGAAATGGCTGGTGGGACGGGACCAGAAGCTCACCGTAAAACTGGTTTGTGATCAGCCAGTAGTTGCGTAACTCGACGAATATCTCGCGGAAGCTTGCATACCTTTTAGTGAAACTGAATGGGGCTCTTTGACTTCGGCGCCAGAGTGGGCGCGCGGTCGAGCCATGTTTGCGCTCAATGGCACGGGATATTATGGACTCTGAGGCCAGTCAGGGCTTTTGGTAACAATAGGCTCACTAGAATATTGATATATCACCGGAGTAGCGGTGTCAAGTCCAACGCGCAACTGCAATGAGGGATGGAGGTTGTCGACAAGCAGGAAAGACGTCGGAAGCAGCCGCGATGTCTTGGCATGTCCCCCACGGCCAAGCTCCTGGATAAACAATGTTCCGGCGTGGAGTTCCGCTGTTTATGTCATCATCATAGCTCCCCTGATCTCGAGCTTCATAGTTCAAGTTCTCAACATCAACAGCTCCAACCAAGACGTCAACATTCAGCCAGCACTTCCCCCAACTTGTCCATATTCAATCGGCGTATCTACGCGTAAACCATTCGAGTTTTTACCTCCACTTCCTGATTTCCCTCTTACTCTACTTTTCATAACCTGCATACCCACCCCTCGAAGTATGGAGAGCAGCAACGCAAGACTCACAGAACCAACTACCCCCCGACGAAGCAGTAAACGGAAACGTACTCCCGAGCAGGATGTTGTTTCGCCGCGATCTACTAGACGGAAGCAAGTTCGAACTGCAATTGCCAGCGGCGAGACTCCAGTAATCGACTTGACGCGTGGTTCCACCCCCGACGAACCCAAAACCACCCCACGGAAACGAACGAAGAAGACCGATAACTCTCCAGTTGCTGAGAAAGAGGAGCACAGACTGCGCGTCTTTCGTTCCAAGCCCCCGAAAATGTTCAATCAGAAACTGGAGAGAGCTCAGACGCAGAGGTGGGTAATTTTTACACCACGCCTGTAACGCAGCTTACTCTGACCGTACATATATAGACTCTTCGTTGTTGACCGCACGAGAGGCGGCACAGAGGAAGTGCCCGAGGAAACCGTACAGATCGTGGGGACGACGGGGAATATATACCAAGTTGTCATTGGCAAGGAACCGTCATGTACTTGTCCAGACGCGCTGAAGGGAAATCAATGCAAACATATTATCTATGTATGCGTCAACTACCTACAAGCGGATACCTATTGCAAATGGAACGGTTCCACTAACGTCCTCCCTCACAGGTTTTATTCCATGTGCTGAAAGTTTCAAGACATCTCCAATATCAACTCGCCTTCCTCTCATCGGTGAGTAGGTCGCGTATTCATCCGCATATTCACAAACATATGCCCTAACAGCGAATAACCAGGAACTCCGCGAAATATTCTCCAAAGCGCCTCTAAACCCCAAAGACAGCGCGTCGACAGAAAACGAGGCAGGAAACCGCAAGGCGGTGGAAGGCGACTGTCCGATCTGCTTCATGGAATTCCACCCTGCGGCCGAAAGCATCGTTTGGTGCAAAGCCGCGTGCGGGAACAATATACACAAAGCTTGCTTTGACAGGTGGGCCGCGAGTCGTGCGGGGGAGGAAGTCCGTTGTGTTTATTGGTATGTTATGCTGGCTACCTTTCGTTGCTTTCATCAAGCTAACTGCATTTCCTACTCAATTAGTCGGACACCCTGGGCAGCCGAGACTTCGTATTCGAAGCTTCTGACTGAGGGCACGCGTAATGCGGAGGGGTATATCAATGTGGCGCCACAGATGGGATTGTCTGGCATCAGAGGTATGAATGACATCCTGATTCCTTACCGTCGGGCATTCGAAAGGGGCGGAGGTACGGTACTAATGGGTTGTTTGGTAGATTACTCAAGCTATCACCCGCAATGGGTGCGCAGACACCTGTATGACGATGACTTCTTCTGGTAACGTAGCGTCTACATACCAGCTCGCACATTCGACCAGACACCGTGACTTGGAAGAAATTATCAACCATCATGGGCATCATACATATCATATCGGGTCTTTGTCTCTGTCTCTCCCTCACCCCATTGAATCGTCGGTTCATCACTGCATATACCAGATGTCCCCCTTATAGACACCTAGGGTCTCCATATTCCATCCAACACGACATTGAATAACAGAAGAATCCAAGTCCTCCCAGATGTATTCCGTCCGTCCTAGATAGATAAGCACTGTCTTCCGGCAAGATCTAACCTTGGCCTGTGGCACATATACATGGATGCAGAAAGATGATTACCAAGCTATCGATCGATTTACGAGTCTAATCAAGGCCGTTGGACAGGGGGAAAGAAGAAAGGGGATGTTAGTTCAACTTAGTTGGTTGGTTAGTGAGGAGTATATCATAGATAGATATACCATGTAGCCACCTATAATTGTATAATAGAAAGATCCATTCAATTCAATTCAATTCAAATTCAATTGAAAAAACAGATTAAAAATAAAACGCCCCTCCATTCTTCGCGGCAAGGTATATAATATAATAATTTCATCAAATCCCAACGCCAGTATTACAATATACATACCCACTACGCCCCCATCCCGTCCATCCATCCTCAAAAAACACCGCCCAAACAAAGAAAAAGAAAGAAAAGAAATCACCCACCCCCCTTCCTCCTCAACAACAACCCCCCTTTCACAAGCCCCTCACTAACCCCTTCCTCCCCACTCATCCAACTCGGCATCCTCGCAGCGTCAACAATGTTGAGCTCCGCGAGCTGGCGTAGGCCGGCGATGACGTGTGAGCCGGAGAGGGTTAGGGAGATGACGGGTGGGTTTGTGGTGAGGGTTTCATCGTCAGAGTCGGAGGCGTCGGGTTGGGTGATGGGTGACGGAGATGGGGAGACAGGGTCTAGCAGGCGAATTGAAAGGCGGTCAAGTGCTGGTTGTGGGATTGGTTGTTGTTTGGGGAGGCGTTGTGGTTGTGTTTCCGTAGGTATCGATACGGGATGTTGTAACCCCGCCGTCCCGAAGCGGGAATTCACAGCTAGTTTCCGCTTCTTCGCAACCTGGGCAGTTTGCGGGTCTATGGCCTGGAAGGGTTCTTTTTTCTTCTTCCCACCCACTTCCTGTCCTAGTAATGGAATATTCTCCTTCCCATCCCCTACCCCATCTACTCTTACCAAACCATCACTCACCTCCCTCGGCAGTCTGGGATCAAGCGGACACCCCTCCGCCACCGCATCCGCAAAGATCGTAAACGCGCCGTTGGCGCAATTCGTCCTCCCAGGCCCACGTAGTGCAAGTAGCGTATGCAAGCTTTTAGCAGTTAGGGAGGTGGGTTCTAGTGTATATCTTTCCTGCGGGCGAGAGAGGGCGATGGGGATTGCGTCTTTGACGAGGCGGCGGAGGGTGCGGGTGTCTGTAGCTGTTTGCGTGGGTTTGGTGGTTGCGGAGGAAGATGAGGAGAGCAGCGAGGAGTAAATATACGGAGAGCTATCCGGGAAGGCGAGGTAGATAATCCTCGTGGTATCTGTGTATATATACGGGGACTGGCGGGGTTGTTGGTATGGAGAATCGACGACGAAGATGCGCACGAAGGTTATTGGCAGCTTCTGTGAGCGCGAGATGTGGTAGTGCGCTTTTACGAGCGGGGATATCTCGCGGTGGAGGGATCTGATGAATGTTGAGCCGTGGAAGCGGGGGAGTGAAGCGGTAATACTATCCCTCCCCCCTGATTGGGATCGCGGAGTCGTAGTCGAGTCCGTGTCTGCTTTTATCGGAACCAATTGCAGGGCCGTCCACCGATGCCCGACAGGATGGTCTTCTATATAGCGGACATCGATCATCGCCAGCTGCCGCAGCGTGATGCCCTGCCGCCAATCGCCCTCGAGAATGCGATCGATCACCTCCCTCTTCCCGCCTTTGCGGCCGCGGAGGTCTTCGTAGATGCCTCGTAATTCCTCGATCGAGTCTGCGGGCGGATAGGCGTTCGTCTCATCGTCTTCATCTTCTGTGTAATTCTTCACGCTGTTCCGGCCCAGGTAGGGCGGGAATGCGGTGACAGATTTATCATCTAGCCATTGGAGGACGAGGGAGAGGAGGGAGGGTCGGGAGAGTTTTCCGAGCGCTTTGAGGAGGGAGGGGGTAGTTGAGGGGATGCGCAGGGTGTCGGGCAGGCTGGCGGAGGTTGGGGCGCGGACGGCTGTTCGACGGGCCATTTTGATGTTGAGCAGGTCGTCGCTTTGGACGCGATGAAGCCATCCAGGTTTGTTTACGGAGTATGTCAACAAGCGATAAGGTCACGTGCTGATAAGGATAGCCTCCTCTCCTCTGGGGGGTCAAGAACAATCCGATTGCTGTCCACTCCGACTTTGCAGAAAGACGTTGTTGGCGGCATCTTGTGGTTACCAGCTGGCTACGAATAATGCGGCAATCCCTTCGTGAACATCGTCTGGTTATGCTCAGTCAAACTAATGAACAGCCCGGCTGTCCTACCACTATGGAGGATGGGTGTATCGGGGAACGAACAACAGCATCCATGGATTCTACATCATCTTTGAGCGCGCTTAATAATCTCTACGCTTTTGCATCAGCCAAGCTTCAAGATTTCCTCCCGCTTGCCTGAAGGGTTCCAAGGTTCTTCTCAGATTCGACCCCAGATTCCAAGGCTTCTTGAAAGTTGAGCCTCCTCTTGGCTCCAGTCGATATTACCCTGCAATGAGAGCCCCTCAGCACGAGGAGTCGAGGACACCAGGAGGCGGCCACTCAATCACGACATCTGGGCGTCAATTAACTACAATAAGCGTGGGGGACCGACAACGATTCAGAACAACATTCCAGCTTCCGCGGCCAATCGCCAGCTGAGCAGCGCGCAGCCACTGCAGACTCCCTGCCCAGTCGACGACCAGCAGCAGGGGCATTGGTTGGCTTTGTAATACGCTACTTTGACCCTCGGTCAACAGACGACGACCCGCCTCCCTAGCTTCAAGCCGCCTGGGGGCTTGTTTGGCGTGGGCTTTGATTGGCGACGGGCGAGGCAGTTTATCTATCAGAATTTGATAATTCTCATGGGGGATCACTAATTACACAGGTGGATCAGCTAATCACACAGTCAAAAAAAATGACTAAATTGAAAAAAGCATAGTGTAAACATAGGATTACATATTAAATTATGTGTGCAACAATGGTTCTAAATGTACCAACTCTAAATCCTACTTTTTTAATTAAGGAATTAATCAAATTAAGAATAATGAAAAAGATCATTATATTTCTTCTTCTTTCTTTCTTATTCCTCCTCTTTATGAAAGGGCTACACTCTTATACCCTATATCCATAGCTCACCCAAACTTCACCCAATCTCTGACTGCCCAATCAGACACCTCCAACTGGGCCTTTATATGAATGTTTATCCACTCTGACCTCACATAATTCCCTTCTATTTATATTGTATGATCTCACAATTTCTTTTCCTTTTTCCTTTCTTTCTCTAATGATTACAATCTTGATTCTAGCATATAGCTCACACAATCTGCTTATTAGAGCACACCCATTACATTTTATAATTACTTACTTGATCTCTTCTTAGAGATCCTCATTATATTTACCCTCTAAATATGATTTATACATATAGTAGATTCTTCCAAATGCAACCCATACATACAGTAAACTCTTTTAAAATCTGAAATATAACTTACTCAGTTCAGCTCTACCAGATAACATGTCAGTGAAAGGCCTTAAAGCCCTGATAATTCATATCAATATCTCATGAGATTTTCCTCTAAACTTTCTGAATCCTTCAAACTTCCTGAATCCTTCAAACTCTTTAAATCCAAACAATCTTTCAAATCCATTATGAATATGGACTCTCCACATGAAGACAGCATCTCTTCTCAGAGCTCTAATACTAAATTTCAAAACTTTATTTAATAGCTTGCAAACAAGATCAACCTCATCACCAAATAAAATTATATACTTATACTAACTTTAGCTTCTGCCCTAACTCCTACTCATCTAATTGCTCCTTTTGAGAACTTCCTAAGACACCCAAAAGAAAGGCTTGCTATCCTTGAGAAATTCACAGGCAAATAAGTCTTTAAATACCCTGCCTGGCACCTCAATGCAGAGGCCAAAATCACTTTAGATGGCCTTACAATTAAATCTCCTGCTGATCAGGCCTGGTATATCTATACTTAACTCTCTGACACTATCATCACCTAATTCTACCCTTAAATGAAGACTAATATTAAACTCATTTCTATAACCCCTGATGTCATCCTCAATCAGCTTAACATTCTTTTCTCTAATCCTTTAGTGATTCAGAAGGCTCTGACCTAGCTACACAGTATTCATCAGAAAACTGATCTACTCTCTATCTTTCTTCCAAAATTTGATTAGAAGATCCTGGAAGCCAGTAATCAGCTATGAGATGACACTATTAAGAAGGCCCTACTTAAAAAGGCCATCAAATTTGAACTCCTGTAGCAGACTGTTACCTCCATTGAACCTCCTATATACCTTAAATATTATATGAAGCTTCACAGTATAGAGAATAACCTATCTGAGATCAAGGCTATTTAGAGCTAAATTCATGGTAGTACTTCTACTACCTCTAGGGAGGCCTTCCTCAAAACCTCTCTACTAAAGAACTTAAATACTATAGACTGAATACCTACAGAGCCTACTCATACAAATACATTCTACATTCTAAATATAACTGTTACTACTATTATTAACTATTACACTCAAGGTGTCTGCATTAACTGCAACAAACCTAGGCATAGAGCTACTAACTATCATAGAACTTATATTCCTCTAAAACTGCTCATACAGTCTGTAAACATACAAATCAAGCTTAAAGAGAAGAAAGACTTCAAAGACATCAAGTTAGACTTGGGAAAAGACTAGCTTCTATATGAAATTGCAAGCAGAAGCTCCCAGAGTTAGATAGGAAGGCCTTTAAGAAGAAAATAATTATTTCAGTGATTCTTATATCTATCATAATTAATTGTTCTTTTAATATGAATGTTATAATAAATAGTAGTTGCTATTACTATTCAATGATTCACCCTCACATAATTAACTATTATAATCTCCCATATATTCCAATCAACTTCTAAAAGATTGAAGATATCAATGGTGACACAGGCAGCTTCATACAAAACATGATGAAGCTTAATGTTAATATTAGTAGATTTCTCCAAGAAAATGCTTATATATATAAGATTGAGAATCTCCTATATGACTTCATACTAAGTCTATCATAACTATCTGAACATCAAGCCCTTATTAATGCTCACAATTGATGTGTTATATTCCCTGAAGGTATCTATATCTCTGAAAAAAATGTTCATAAGACTACTAACCTTCACTAAATCTCCATTAATGCCTATAACCTCCTCTGAAGCTGCAATCAGAAATTTAAGTTCTAACCTCCCATTGAAATCTTCACTGCTAGTATGGCTAATATAGAGAAGGCCCTCTCACAGCTCTCTAAGAAGCTAAAGACTGACTTTATAACAGTCCTCCCTCTGTACTACTATAAATTCCTTGATGTTTTTAACTATAAAGCTGCTGAGAAGCTCCTACCATTCTGTAGTATATATAACTATTATATTAAACTTGAGAAGATAGATAGCAAAGACTCTCAGCTACCCTGAGGACTATTATACAATATATCACATGATGAACTACTTGTGCTCTACAAGACCCTTAATGACCTTCTAGATAAGGATTTCATCTGAGTTAATAATTCATCTGCAGGCACACCTGTAGTGTTGTAAACCCGACCTGCGAACCCGCCGGGTTTCAAACCTGAAAAGAAAAAAGCCCTATGTCGGGCCTGAGGCGCCAAACCCGACGGGCTTTTTCAAACCCGACGGGTTGGCACTAGTCCCAAATAGGCTTAGCGCCGGCCATATTAGGCTTAGCGCAATCCCAATGCGGTTAGTGCACTCAGGCCTTGGCGCGTTAATCCAGATTTGGAACGCGCTAAGCCTAATATGGCCGGCGCTAAGCCTATTTGGGACTAGCGCCAACCCGCAACGGGCTTTTCGGGTTGACCCCCCCCGACCCGATAACCCGTTCGGGCGGGCGCCCGAGGCGGTTTTTCAACCCGAACCCGAAAAAAAACAACACTACACACCTGTACTCTTCATAAAGAAGCCAGATGGAGGCCTCTAGTTCTATGTTAACTATTAAGGCCTCAACTGCCTCATCTGAAAAGATTATTACTTACTATCATTAATCAATAAGACTCTTAAATAGATCAGCTGAGCTAAGTGGTTCATAAAGCTAAATATCATTTCTGCATTCTATAAGATCTAAATTGCAGAGGAAAATGAATGGCTAACTACCTTTCACACAAGATATAATCTATTTGAATGAATAGTCATCCCCTTTAGCCTCATAAATGCCCTGAGCACCTTCCAGAAATACATCAACTAAGCCTTATAAGACTATTTAGATGAATTTGCTTCTGCCTACCTTAATGACATTCTCATTTTCACTGATAGGTTCTGCAAGCAGCATTAAGAGTATGTTCAAAAAGTCTTTATCTACCTCTATGAATATGGTCTCTCAATTGACATTAATAAATTTACCTTTAAAGTCTAAGAGATGATCTACCTCAGCTTCATTATAGAGGTAGAGAAGGAAGTCTGTATGGACCCCAAGAAGATTACTACTATCCTTAAATGAGAGGCCCCTATAACTGTAAAAGGTATGTAAGACTTCCTAGGATTTATGAATTTCTAGTATCTACTGATGCTTCATTTGGGATTTTTCTGATATTATCTGACTACTAACTGACCTCACACATAAAGACCAGTAGTTTCTATAGTCTAAGGAAACAAACAAAGTATTCACACACCTTAAATAGATGTTCATCTTCACCTCAATGCTCATTACATTTGACCCTGACCATCTAATAGTAGTTAAAACAGACTCTTCTAGTTATATCATAAGTAGTGCTCTCATGCAATGGGATGATGAAGGCATCCTGTAACCCTATATATTCATATTTAAGAAGCTTAGCCCTGCTGAAGCTAACTATGAAATTTATAATAAAAAACTCCTCATCATCATCTGATGTCTAAAAGAATGGGACTCTGAACTCTGCAGTATGAAAGACTTTAAAATCATTATAGATCATAAGAACCTCTGATATTTCATAATAACCTATAAACTCTCTAAATATTAGATGTACTGAGCTAAATTCCTCAGTCACTTTCATTTTATGATTCATTATCACCCTAGCATAGAGAACTTCATGGCTGACACCCTTTCCTAATATGAATAGGATATACCTTCTAAAGACTCTAATACCTACTAGGCAAACTGCAAATAGAGACTACTAGATCCATAGATCCTCAAAGAATTCAAAGTAACATCATATAGAGTAATATATACCTCATCTATTACTCTACTAATTGTGACCACCTCATCCTCACTCCAGGAACTCTGAGACATTGCTGCCACCTTCAATAAATACCTTCAAATGATGATCTAGGTCATTCAAGATAAAGCTCATCATTTTCCACCTGAACTCCAAGCTCATATTAACATCACTAAATACTTTATAGATCCCAACTCCCAACTACACTTTCAGAGGAGGCAGTGGGTTCCTGATTCAGAATCATTGCACATCTAAATCATACAAGAAACTTATAATTCTCTGATGACTAGCTATCCAGGTTATAAAGTGCTCTACCAAATTTTATCCTAAGATTTTTACTAGCCTAATATATCTCAGAGCATCTGATAGTTCACTCAGAACTACAATATCTACTGATCTGTTATTATCTGATAGAACTGCCATCAAGGTCTACTTAAATCTCTCTTAATCTCTGAATGTATCTAGTATGATGTTGCCATCAATTTCACAGTAGATCTCTTTATGAGTAATAGCTATAAGAATATCTTTATCATCATTGACTGCCTCAGCAAAGATGTTATTCTTAAACTCTATATGAAGATGAATGTGCTCATAATGACTAAAGCCTTCCTCTAAAGTTCATTTTATTGCCAGTATGATCTACCCCATACAATTATCTTAGATCATAGGACTCAGTTCATCAGAGCTATCTGGAGCTAAATCTATCAGCTCCTCAAGATCTTCCAGCATCTTTTAACTGTCTATTACTCTGAAACTGACAGCAGCACTGAACATATAATTCAGATAACTAAGAACTACCTTTAAAAATTCTATTCATACACTCAGGACAACTGGAATGAACTCCTCCCACATGCTAAACTTATAATCAATGATTATGATACTGTCAGCACTGATATTAGCTCATTTTTCCTCTCATATAGTTATAATCTTAAAGTTTTTAATCTTGCTGAATCATCTGAACCTTCCACTTCATCCTACAGTTCAATTCAAATTGTGGACACCATCATCTTGAAACTCCAGTAAGCCTGCAAGTAGGCTGAATCCTTCATGGCCAGTACCCAGTAGAATCAATAGAATCACATGAATGCTCACTAAAATCCCACTGAATGCTATAAGGTAGGTAATAAGGTCTAGTTAGATCTTCAAAACATCATGACTAATTGCCTATCTCACACACTTAACTACTGATATGCCAAGTACATCATCATTGAAGTTCTGAGAAGTCATAATTATTACCTTGACATGCTACCCAGAATTCATAACATGTTTCACACAAACCTGCTTCACAAAGCCTCCACTGACCTATTTCCCTTGCAAGAGATTACTGACTGGCATCCACCTGGCATCATTGGGAAAGATAATAAGGTAAAATACAAGATTGAAGTCATCCTTAACCACTGCCACTATAGATAAGGATTTCAGTATCTAATGAAGTGACTCAGATATAAAGCCTCTTTATGGGAACCAACCTCTACCCTGCAAGACATTACTGCACTCACCTGTTATAAAAAGCTGCACCCACCCAATAAGACTCTACCTGTACTATCCCACATCTGATTTTCTGAGCCCTCCCACTCACCCTCCAAATCCAAATAGAGGGGGATAATGTGAAAGGGCTACATCCTTATATTCTATATCCATAGCTTGCCTGAACTTCACCTGATCTCTGACTGCTCAATCAGACACCTTCAACCAGGCCTTTATATGAATATTTATTTACTCTGACCTTATATAATTCCCTTCTATTTATATCACACAATCTTATGATTTCTTTTCCTTTTTCCTTCCTTTCTCTAGTGATTACAATTTTGATTCTAGCATATAGCTCACATAATCTACTTATTGGAGTGCACTCATTACACTCTTCTACTATAGTATCTACTTCTCCTACTATTATATCTAAAAAAGCCTCATCTACTATCTGTAATAGAACTTCTTGTCAGGATTTCCAGATGTACTTTGAGGATGTCAGGATAGTAGTATGTTTTTAACTCAGAGTTAGGAGGGCTGTAGAGGTGAAGAGGGTGATTTCATAAGATAAAGATATAATACTACTGTATTACTACTAATAAATTGATCTGCATCTGAGAAGTACATTATATATTAATCTCTAGATACTAAAGTCATTATAACCCTCTCAGTATAGATAGATCTCTAATATATAGATCTTTATTTCTGCTCTCAGGCCCTGCTTGATTCTTTTAACTATAGATTTCCCTATTATTAGATAGTAAAATTCTAAATGATATTTAGATTAACTAGAAATTAATCTATTTCTACTAATTCTATATAACATTCAGATTTATAATTATATAGTTAGTAAGAGTAGATCTTACTCAGCTTGATTAATTCTTTAGTATTAAAATGTTTATAAATATAGTACTTATAGAGAAGATTAAAAAACATCTGATTCAGACATCTAAAGAGGCATTTAAGATTGATATTAGGTAGTTTTTTACTCTCTACCATCTAAATATAAATTTGATTTAATGTAAAGAAAGTAATTAGAGACTATATATTCTGAAAGAGATCATTAAAGGTGAATATCAGGATGTAAAATTTAGCTGCTATCAGGTAATTTTTATACTTAAAATGCTAATTTTCCTAGAATTAATAGATCTTATAATAGATAATCTAAAAATTTTTTATTAAAGTAATGATATATTACTTCAACATTCAGTGAGATTCCTCTACTCATAAGGAAATATAATATCTGAAATAAGAGAGTTAATTAATATAATATCATATAATCTCTCACTCATGAGAAAGCCAGGTCTATTAACAGTAATTTACTAGGTAATAAGGGAATTTTCATTTAAATTCAGTTCATCTCTAATGATATTAATTCTTTATAGTTGATTTAATTACTCCACATTATACTCTTATGAAGTTATTGAATTTTTTATTCTAGTTCTTCTTAATGCTCTCTCATATCACATTACTAAGATTCTCTTATATAAACTTTTAAAAATACTTCTTTACATGTCTAATAACATTATGATCAATGTGCCAGCCACAGAGAATTTAATGGGAATTGCAAAAGATATAGTTTAGAGTATTTATAAAGGTGAGTTTGTGATTCATAATAAAAATAAGAGGGTAAGAAATATAATAGTAGTTAAAGATAGTAGTGATTTGGATAGCAGCTCAGCTATATATAGATAGGTTAGTATTTATTTATATCTAATTAAATTGAAATGATTACTAGGAAAATTAGTAAAGGTCTAGTTTAATTTAATTAGAATTATAATAGTCTGATTAATTAGACATCAGTACTAACTAAATTCAGCTAGGCTAATAATAGTATAGATCTATATAATTATCTCAATTATTATAATTTTACTAATCATATGACTTATTTTCCTCTTACTAGAGTTATTTAACTCACTAATAGTCTCACTTCTACTCACAATTCATAAATATAAAGCTCAGATTAATCATTATATGAAGCTTTATGATGAATATAATACTCAGCAACAGCAATTAATATTAATTTATTTTATATATGCAGTTTAGAAGTAAAATATTGTTATTATTATAAAGAAATTCAATTAACTCTTTATAGAAGAAGATGAGGTGTATTATATGATTCTCTCTATTCTTTTTCTACTTTATCTTAATATTAATATTATTTTTCTCATTAAATTTATTAATTAATATTTGGATAGGAGTTTATCCTTTTAATTCTTCCTGAAGAAGCTGTGACAAAACATTATAAAGATTCTAAGTTATTAAAAGAAATCAACTGAATTTCTAACTCAGCAATGTCTGAATGGTACAAGGAAGGACAGAGACTTAAATATAATAATAAATTACCTCTCAAACATCCTTAGATATAGCTCTTAATTAATGCATAGAGTGAGCATAGCTATTCTCTGAGAATTTATGATTATAAGAGGTATTTTATATGATTAAAACCCACTTATCTCCTTGCTTTTTATCTGATATATGAAATAGACAGTTAGTTTTTATTATTAAAATATAGTTCCACTAGTTCTTCTTCTTCATTTTTAGAGGTCTATATGAATTAGAATGGTCACATGCAAAAACATACTAATTTCAGATAGAATGAGTGTCAAAATTAACTATTATATAGCTAAATACCCAGTATTTAAGATTCAGAAGATCAATGAGATCTTTATTAATAATTTCACTGAAAAAACTAGTAAGTATGGGAAATAGCTCATTAATTTTATTATGTGATTTTAGTAGCTCTAGCACAGGCATGAGAGTATTTAATTAATTAATCTTCTCTATTTTATTATTATAACTTATCCTCTTATTCTTATTGTTCTTAAATGCTTCAACCTCTTCATACTTATCATCCTGAAGAAAGTATTTATTATTAACCTATAATACAAGCCTTTCATCATCTAGAGAATAATGAGTTAATTTTTAGATATTAAATAGACCTTCTTCATTGATATAGCAGTTCAAATCAAACTGGGAGGTGTATGCTACAGTGAGCTAACTAGTAAAAAACATGATGTTTCAATAATTTAATATATATTTATAGAGAAATAATGAGATTAAAAATGAAAGAGAATTAATTACTTGAACTAGATAAAGAACATTTTATTTATCTTTAATAGATAGGAGGAGGGAGGGGTAGAAGCCACAGCATTTAGCTCATAGAGAGGGGGGGGGTTGCAGCAGTTGGGAGGGGTAGATGTAACTATAGAGTAGGATTGGGGCATTGAGCACTAACAGGGATACCACTAAATTACTATGTAATCCTATGTTTATGCTATGCTTTTTTCAATTTAGTCATTTTTTTTGAC